>JAUCMS010015827.1:286-19512 GCA_032357445.1 Enteromius radiatus
CTGAAAACACATGAGAGGATCCACACTGGAGAGAAACCTTACAAGTGTTCACACTGTGACAAGAGATTCAGTGATTCGTCATCTCTGAAAACACATGAGAGGATCCACACTGGAGAGAAACCTTACAAGTGTTCACACTGTGACAAGAGATTCAGTGATTCATCAAATCTGAAAATACATGAGAGGACTCACACTGGAGAAAACAGTTTCAAGTGTTCACACTGTGACAAGAGATTCAGTCATTTATCAGCTCTGATAACACACGAGAAGATCCACACTGGAGAGAAACCTTATGAGTGTTCACACTGTGGCAAGAAATTTAGTCAGTCATCAACTCTGAAAACACATGAGAGGATCCACACTGGGGAGAAACCTTTCAAGTGTTCACACTGTGGCAAGAGATTCAGTCAATTATCAAATCTGAAAACACATGAGAGGATCCACACTGGAGAGAAACTTTATAAGTGTTCACACTGTGACAAGAAATTTAGTCAGTCATCAGCTCTGATTAGACATGAGAGGATCCACACTGGGGAGAAACCTTTCAAGTGTTCACACTGTGACAAGAGATTTAGTGATTTAGCAACTGTGAAAAGACACGAGATGATCCACACTGGAGAGAAACCTTACAAGTGTTCACACTGTGACAAGAGATTCAGTGATTCATCAACTCTGAAAACACATGAGAGGATTCACACTTGGAGAGAAACCTTATGAATGTTCACACTGTGACAAGAGATTCAGTCAGTTATCAAATCTGAAAAGACACAAGAAAATCCACACTGGAGAGAAACTGTAAGAGCCAGTTGTGGGGAAAAAAAAAAAAAACATTACAGTAAGTTTGCAAGATTCAGATGAGATTCCTTTTAAATCAAAGATGGAGTTCATCCCCAAATAACTATCAAAACATTTAATTTTTTTTTTATTTGACTAATTATTCTTCCACCTAAGATGTATTTAGACAATACATATGCAAGAATTACTGTCATGAAGCTTTGCAACTGATCCTTCAGTGCTAAGAAGGTATGGGTACCAGAACACAGTACACTTGAGACTGTGTTGATTTATGTCTCTTTTTTCATGAAAAAAAAAAAAAAAATACCATTAATGAACTGGATTGATGTGCAGTATTGTAAGAATAGTAATACTGTTAGATCTTAATGAGCTTGAGTTGAGTAGGGATGCAGGGTGAATAGGTCAAAAATACAAAAAAACATCCCCTCAGTAAAATCACAATTTCCTCTTACATCCTCTTTAGATTAATAATGTGTATTACAGTATTTATCACAGGAGACTTGTGGTGGCAGGTAACCTTGCATGTTTGTGATGTAATAGCGTCCAGTTTGCATTAAGACGATTAACTCTATTACTGTAACTGTCACATACTGTAATACAACTTAATGCCCAATAAAGCGGTTCACATTATATTTTCTGATGTCAAACAAAAAAAAAGTTTAAATATTGTGGCGCTGAGGCTGTTTGTTCCCCTTAATAAATGTGTTCCACCTTTATTATTTACCATGGGGGATGTGTCTGGCGAAAAGAGGGGGTAGAGGGGAGGGAGTCAGAGGGAGGGGTACTAGAAGTTGTTCCAGTTTTTGTTCGGTTGTTTTTTTCTGGGGGGATAGGACACCTCCTGATACCCTTGTGTTAGACTGTACTTTCAGTAAATAAAAGAAGAGCCGTTGGCTGCTTGTGCATCGGATCTCTGTCTCCTGCCTTTTTTTATTCAGGGAAATTACACGACGTCACGCTGGTGTCAGAAGTGGGATATTCGACTTCCAGGAAATAATGGAAAAAGCAGGGAAATGTATGATCGTAATTTGAGGGAGAGCGCGTGCTAGAGGAGAGAGCGGGGCTAATATGCACATTGTCGCCCACCAACCCGTTTCAGCCGCTTCTGTTGGAGGAAAGTGACAAGGAACATTCCCTTAATATAAGAGCAAAGGCTTCCGCATGTTTTACTGACATATGTCAGTCTTTTAGTAAACACGTGTGCCTCGCGAGCACGCGGATCGCGGAGACCCACGCTCCTGAGAACCTCTGGTGCGTTGACCCGGAACCGGAAGTCGGCAGTGACAAAAACATCCGGTATGCAGCGTTAATGACGGATGTTGATACAAACGCTGTTAAAAAGAGCCACTATGCAAGAAATAAAGTGGATGAATCTTTTGCTGTTTATCCTAAAGGTTCCAGCTGTCAGTATTATCACTCGCAAACTGTTAAAATGACCATTAAAGAGGGTGTTGTTGCTGATCAGCAGAGTTCAGTTTGCAAAGGTGATACCTCGGGGAACACCCACACACATAATGTTCAACCATCAGGCCATTATCCAGTCCCTCCCACTGTCCCTGCCTGCTGGGCTCCAAAATTCTCTGAAAAAGAAGCTGTCCCAGTTTGCTGTACATGTTCTGGCCTGTCAACGTTAGCAACCTCTCTCCAGCCTGAACGGGGAGGTAATAAAACTCGTAGCTGTCTGAAACTGGGACGCTATGATGGTCGTTCCTCTTATGAGGCATTTCAGAGAAAGTTTGAGTTGGTGGCTGAGGTTAATGGTTGGAATGAAGTTGAGAGAATGGGTCAACTTGCAGCTTCTTTGGATGGTGATGCCCAACAGGTGTTGTTGGATGTTCAAGGAAACCAGGTTTATAGTTCACATGCACTGCATCAGGCATTGTTCAGCGTTTTGGGGACACCACCCCCCCAACAGCCCTGCGGCAACAGTTTCAGAAGCACTCTCGACAGCCAAGGGAGCCCTTGGGTGTGTTTATGGCTGACCTGCGACATCTAGCTCAACGCAGCTACCCTACATTCAGCGAACATGTAAGAGACGCATTGGTTCTGGATGCGTTCATCCGAGGGTTGACTCCCGATCGTTTACGACAGCAGGTACGAATAGCTCAGCCATCTAGCCTTGATGAAGCCCTAGACCAAGCTCAAGTCATAGAGGGGATACTGGACGAACGGTCTAGTGGAGTGGTAGGCCACCCCCGGGTTTTTGCTGCATACTCTGGGGAACAGACTCAGTCATCTACTAATGAGACCAGCGCACTCCAGGGGGAACTGGTGGTCTGCTGGCGCTGTGGAATAGCAGGGCATATGCGTCGAGAGTGCACCGCCCGGAATGTTGGGGTATCTACGCAGCCCTCGGGAAACGGACGGGGGCCGGAGTAGAGGGAGATACTCGCGGCCCACCTGTCACTTCTGAACCTCCCTGTGAATCATACCTTGAGAAGACTAGTCCCATCGAGTGCTGTCGGACGGAGGTCAAAGTGGATGGACAATAAGTGCGGGCTTTGTTGGACACCGGTTTGACAGTGACTATTATTCATCCCAGGCTCTTGATGAGAAAAGTACTTCAGACTTCCCATTTTCCCCTGGTAACCGTCATGGGTGAGCAGGCAACTATGATGGGCCGTTGTGAGGTAGAAATAAAGGTGGGAGGATACAGTACAGTTATGTGGGTCTGTGCTGCAGACATTCCAGAATCCTGCCTTCTGGGGATTGACTTCCTGCGTCAGGCAGTTGTAGTTTTGGACTTGGGGGCAGCGACCCTAATCCTCAGAGGGAATGGCTCTGTGCCCATTTACTTCAATTCAATTTGGCCGGGCCCTCAGTCACATTATGTGGGCCTTTCAAGCACAACTCCCTATGTACAACCGACTGCTGAATCAACACTGACCAACCAGCCACCAACGTTACAGCGTGGGGAGACACCGCCATTGGGTTCTGCTGTAGGTCTTTCAACCGTTCCTCCCATCAGCGATGAAGAGGCCAATAGCCAGCATATGGTGAGGCCAGCCACCATGCAGATGGCACAAGCTGTCTGTGAGAGAAGTAGTCAAGATCTAGAGGGACCCCAGAAGCAGAAACTGTGGAGAGTGTTAGAACACCATTGTGCTGTTTTTGCCACCTCAGCCAATGATGTCGGTCAGACGCAACTGGTGCAGCATTACATAAACACAGGCAATGCCCATCCCATCCGGCACCGTCCGCGACGGTTGCCCCCCACCAGACAGGCAGCTGCAGATCGCTGCATTGAGGACATGAAGGCTGCAGGAATTATAGAGCCATCGGAAAGCCCATGGGCCTCCCCAATTGTATTGGTCCCTAAGAAGGACGGCACGTGGCATTTCTGTGTAGATTTCAGGCAGTTGAATGAGGTGACCGTTAAGGACTCCTATCCCCTTCCGCGAATTGACGAGTCATTGGACAAAATTGCTGGTTCCAAGGGGTTTTCATTACTAGACTTACGGAGTGGTTACTGGCAGGTTGCCTTAAGTGCAGAGGCAAGGCCGAAGACTGCATTTACAACAGGGATGGGACAATTTAAGACTATGCCTTTCGGTCTTTGCAATGCTCCAGCAACCTTTGAGCGATTGATGGAGCAGGTGCTCCAGGGAACCCCAAAAGAATCATGTCTGGTTTATTTGGATGACATCTTGGTACATGGGAAAGACTTTGAGTCAGCTTTGAGTTCCCTCGACCTTGTCATGACTCAGATATCTCAGGTTGGCCTGAAGATACATCCGGAGAAGTGCCAACTGATGCAGAAAGCAGTAACCTTTCTTGGCCACCATGTGAGTGCAGCAGGAGTGGCCACTGATGATCATAAGACTGCAGCTGTCCGCAATTGGCCGGTCCCCTGTAGTCTTAAGCAGTTAAGGGCTTTTCTAGGGCTAGCGTCATATTACCGGAAATTTGTTCTTGGATTTGCCACTGTTGCTGCCCCTCTCCATCAGCTGACAAAGAAATCACAACGGTTCCAGTGGGGACAAGAACAGCAGCTGGCTTTTGACCGCCTGAAGGAGGCTTTGTGTAATGCCCCAGTCCTGGCTGCACCAGATCCTCGATTATTGTTCATCCTTGACACAGACACCAGTAATGTGGGCCTGGGTGCCATTCTGTCCCAGGAGGGGGAAAAGGGAGAGAGGGTCATCGCCTATTACAGTCGGGCTTTCAACCGAGCAGTGCTCAATTACTGCGTAACCAGGCGAGAACTTTTGGCAGTTGTGGAGGCAGTTAGCCATTTTAGGCATCACCTCTGTGGTCTCCCTTTCCTGATCTGAACAGATCACGCTTCACTGCGCTGGCTGTTGTCTTTCCGGGAACCAGAAGGACAAGTGGCTCGGTGGATAGAATGCCTGCAGGAGTTTAAATTCACCATTCAGCATCAGAAGTGGGAGAATCACCAGAATGCGGATGAGCTGTCAAGACGCACCTGTAGGACCACTTGCCCACAGTGTGAGCGGCTAGCTGGATATGGGGGGCAGGAATCAGCTGACAAGACCCTGGAAGTGCAGATGGAGGCATCTTGTTGTGCAGTACTGCCTGACTCTAATGTAGCATGGGCTGTTGATCAGAATAAGGACCCTGAGCTTCAGGTAGTCATTAACTGGCTGGAAACAGGACGGAGACTGGAATGGGAAGAGGTTGCGGCTTTCGGGCCTGTGGTGAGGGGATTGTGGTCAATGCGAGATAATCTCGCATTGAATATGGGAGTGTTGCAGAGGGGTTTCGTGGAACCTGCTATTGGCGTAACCAAGTGGCAGACAGTAGTGCCCAAGTCCTGTCAGGAAATTGTTTTGGGGGTAATGCATGGACAGCCAGGAGTGGGACATTTTGGGGTAAACAAAACATTGAAAAGGTTGCGACAAGAGTTTTACTGGAACACTTGCCGCAGGGATGTAGAGTCGTACTGTCGCCGATGTGATGCCTGCACTGCCAAAAAGGGGCCAACGGGCCTGTCTCATGCCCCATTGCAACTACGTCTGGTTGGTTGTCCCATGGATCGTGTGGCTGTGGATGTGTTAGGGCCGTTTCCCCAGACCCCTAGAGGGAATCTATTTGTGGTGGTCGCTATGGACTACTTTACAAAATGGCCCGAGGCCTATGCTGTTCCCAACCAGGAGGCCGGAAAAGTGGTGGAGGTCCTGCTGGAAGGCATGTTTGCTCGCTTTGGAATCTCAGCTGAGGTACATAGTGATCAAGGAAGGAACTTTGAGTCTAAAGTGTTCTCTGACTTCTGCCGACAGTTGGGCATCCGGAAGACCAGGACAACTCCGTTACACCCCCAGAGTGATGGGTTGGTGGAGCGGTATAATCGGACACTGGCCACTCAACTGGCCCTGTGTGTGAGTCAGGATCAAAAGGACTGGGACCTGCAACTGCCATTGGTCCTGCTTGCAACTCGGAGTGCAGTGCAGGAGACAACTGGGTGTAGACCAGCACTTCTCATGTTGGGCAGGGAACTGAGAACCCCATCTTCTTGTTAATGGGCCGCCCGCCTGATGCACCAGATGCACCAGATGCACCACATGGATTGGAATACGCCCATCAGTTACAAGATCGGCTACAGTCAGCCCATGAATTTGCCCGTCATCAAGAGCTGCAGGCAGGCATCCGCCAGAAGTGGGCATATGACCACCACTGCACAGGACGTGATTTCAATACAGGAGAACTTGTATGGGTCTATGGACCTAAGAGAAAAAAGGGGCACTCTCCCAAATTGGATTGTGCCTGGATGGGACCATGCTATGTGGTAAAGAGGTTTGTGGAGTCCATTTATCGTGTAAGGAAGAAGCCTGGCGGTCATACTGTGGTTTTGCATCGGGATCGGATGGCCCCGTACCGAGGAGAACAGCGACCCTTCGATAAGAGAAGTCTGCAGCAGACTGTTTGGGCAACCCATCCTGCGTACGGAGGAGCTGAACATGCAGCACTGGACAATGGTTGGGAAACCTCAGCAGGCTGTGAAGAGGGTGACTCTATAACTCTGCCTTCTGGGGGGACTCTGGGCACTCCTGGAGGAGCTGAACACGCAGCGTCAGGGGGGTCTGGGGCTCTCCTGGTATGGTCTAGGTTGGAGGCACCTGAAGACCACATGACAGGCTTGGACCGCCCATTGAGGAAAAGAAGACATGGCAGAAGCAACAACTGTGACTTCCCAACAACCCCGTTGGGAGCAGTGCTGCCCACTTTTGTCCCACAACAGACCTGAAGCACAAGGATTGGATCACGGCTTCGGCCGAGAGAGGCCCTTAGAGTACCAAGGCGTTATGTGGATTTCATTCTTCCTCGGGGACGAGGAAACTTGAGAGGGGGGCAGTGTGGCGCTGAGGCTGTTTGTTCCCCTTAATAAATGTGTTCCACCTTTATTATTTACCATGGGGAGTGTGTCTGGCGAAAAGAGGGGGTAGAGGGGAGGGAGTCAGAGGGAGGGGTACTAGAAGTTGTTCCAGTTTTTGTTCGGTTGTTCTTTTTCTGGGGAGATAGGACGCCTCCTGATACCCTTGTGTTAGACTGTACTTTCAGTAAATAAAGGAAGAGCCGTTGGCTGCTTGTGCATCGGATCTCCGTCTCCTGCCTTTTTTTATTCAGGGAAATTACACGACGTCACAATATTAATACTATTTAATATTAATACTACACAGGAATCACTCTCACTATTAGTCCTTAAACCATTATTCATAATTGCGACATTGTATGATGAAATCAATTTACATGACTATATGCACCAGGAGAGTCAGAACTTGTGCTCGTGAGGCAGTACGGGGGACATCTACCTACTAAACGATGGCTTATGTTTTTTTTTTTTTTTTTTTTTTTTTTTTTTTCAAAAGTTTGTCCAGTCCAGTCTCATGGCAATTCGTACAAATTCTTACGACCTCACTCATTGAAATTCATACGATTTTTGCTAAATCGTACATAATTTACAAGTTGCCAATTCGTATGATTTTTTATGAATGACCTACACCTAACCTGCCCCTAAACCTACCTCACTGGGGTTTAGACAAATGGCAACAAATTGTAGTGAGGTAGTACAAATTAGCACGAATTTGCCGCCTAATACGAATTGACATATAGGAGATGTCTTTTTAATATCTGCATTTACATCTGCAAGATGTATTATTTAGGTTGTTTGCTCATCTGCAATATGCCTATTGGATGTCGTCTTTCAGATGTCAAATAGACATAAGATGTCTTTAAGATGTTTATGATTTAGAGTCTATGAAAAACTGACATCTGTAAGATGTCTGCTAGACGTTTTTAAACAGCAGATTCTTTCCAGATCATGAGATCTTTACAGACATCTTGCAGACGTACGTGTGCTATCTGCAAAGCCCCCCAAAAGGGTCTGAAAGTTGCTAAACATTGTTCTAAAGTCACGCTTGTATGCGTGAGATGTGAGAGCTGATGGCAGCAGGTGGTGGGTATTTTTTGGCGGTTGATCTGGATATTGTCACAATTAAATGAGTTTGCATGGCAAACACTGGTAATATGGAAAAACGTATGCAAATTAAATGTTAAAATACTCTACTGATAATTAAAACTAAATAACGTCAATTAACCAATCAGAATGTGGTACTGTAAAAAGTTTTGCACAGCTGAAGCAAGTTTTTGTTATTTTTTTACTAATGTTGTGGGCATTGATTTTTTTTTTTTATCTAGATTAATCTCACTGTAATCTTGGAATTAATCTAGATTTAAATGGCTCCTTTAAATTCTGCCAAAGGCATTCAGAATATGTGTGCTACCCAAATAATGACTAAAAGTAAAGCCCTTTTCGGGACTAGTTTTACTAGTTAGAGAATTTTTTGTTTCACAGGCGTACTTGATGATTTTAATCCCGTCTAAATCTACCATGTCTGTTTTTCAATGCAATGTCAGTGATTGCTGGTGATAATACTTTTTACAATGCGTTTTCTTGTGTGTTTTGGCCAGCGCGATATGCCATAGATGCTTTTACCGCACACACGTTTAAAATATATTTTGATATATAAAAGAAACGTAACTGTTAAGACTAAATATTGTAATATCAGTATCAGGTAAGATTACTTGCGTTCATTTCTGCACTCGGTTACATGTTTTAATTATCAAAATTAAAGATGGGTTTACTACACATAAAAAACAAAAGAGTTAAACTAAAGTAAACACACATTAAAATGTTTTTTCTGTACTAGCCATTTAGCTTCACCATGGTATTTGTGTTTAGACTAATTATAATAAATCTGAATGACTATAGCAATGCACGCATACAGAGCGCGAGATCTCTGTGATGCTCAGATGTAACGTTACAAAACTTACCTCTGTAATAAAGACGGAGATGTTAGTCCCGTCCGAAATAGTACATGAACATCGCGGACGTCAGGTGATAAGAATCAAAACTCACACGTAGGTTAGAAAACTAGCCCCGTCCGAATAGGGCTACAGTGCAATTCGGCTAGGTTTACATCCGTGCTAAAATATCAAGGAGAAAGTCATCATAGGTTGCGTAGTATAGACCCAGCTCCCAACCCAACTTTGTGCATAGATTAACGGCAGTATTTTCTTTATCGTTCTACTAGAGTCTTACGTTAACGCAGCACATTAACACCAATAACAACCGACCACTTTTTTTTTTACACAAAATTATTTAAGCACAACTTTTGAAGGTTTTAAAGCATTGGTTTTTTTTTTTCTTGATAAGAATTTAGAGACATTCTTCTAACATAATGTTATTGTACTGTATGTTTGGCTTTAAGGGACTGAGAGATGATGAGAGCTGACATTATTAAGAATGTCACTAACTTTGCAAGAAACAAAGTCTTAATTTTTAATGCCCTTATAATCAAAGCAATGGAAGAAGAAATACCCAAACATGTGTTTCTGTTTTTATATTCGTTGATACTTTTCTGAATATCAGCACAAGTGCACAAATCTGCTTATTTATTTATTTATTTATTTTTAATACTGCATAGAAACACAATGGTTCTGTCCTTGAATAAATCTGTATTGAAGTGAGCCAGTAATTCAATTATCCATCCACATGGACTTTTTCATTGAATCAGACATTTTGAACAAATCGTTTAATTTAAATGATTCAGCAAATAATTCATTAAAAAGGGATTTGCTGTTCATTAAAGGCATGCAGGGTAAGCGATTTTTCAAAAACGCTTTAAACAGAGTTTGGCCAGTACCAAAACAAACTTTTAGCCAATCAGCACTTAGGGGCATGTCTTCCCACGCTGTGGAGGAGAGAGTGTTCAATGAATAGCCAAGCCAAACGGCGGAAATATAAAAACAAAAGAGAAAAATGTCTGCGGAACAATAAGGCAAGAAGTAGGACCCGTGCAAATATTGTATCAGCTTTCCAGACACCGCGACAGATAAACCTACTTACACTGGACGGAATAAGGTGACTATTGAAAATCATTTGAAATTTGTGTCAGCATCCGGTATATAGAGCATTTAGGAAAAATAAAAGACGCTTAAAAATTTGCTACCCTTTTGTTGCACGTTTAGCTCAAAATGCATTTTGAAATCCACACTGCTTTTTGTTACAATTATTAATATATTGCTTATTGATTAAACAAAACTCCCATATCTGTTCATTTAAGTGGAATTTGAGTATCTGTACTTTCTACTCCCTACATTTTGAAAACAGTATTGTTGTTTTTTGGTTTGAATATTATGCCATTTCACAACACATTTGACCCATCCATGTCAATAATATGCGCCATGTATACAACAGACTGATTGGTTCATGCTTAGAAATGCATGAAAACACACAGAAAAGACAATCCTATTCGTGCATTTGTTTTTATACGCTCTGACGTGCACAAGACGTTGAACGTAAAACGATAAAAAAAATAAATAAATAAAACCAGGTGACACCTCATTGGGAAATTATAGCACCAAGAAGCATAACGGACTGATAAAACTGGTGAGGGTGATAGTGGAGATTTCCTGGGCGATGGAGAGTCGAGTGAAGACCAGCAAAACATCCCACATCCCTGGCCTTACCTGAGAGAAATGATTAAAATTGCTGGGAGCAAAAAAGACTCCTGGAAAATGTATTGTAAATTGTGTCTACCAAAACGCCACAAACTTCTGGCATTCAAGAATTCGCCTTCCAATTTTAAAAAAACAACGTGGAGGTAAAAATGATTCTTGTCATGGAGAGTTAGTTTTCAGCAATAATGACTCGCTAATTTACGTTTGCAATGCTTTACTTCGCTAGCAGTGACATGCTATGTTTTGGTTTGCTAGCATAATGTGGTTAGGTTCATTAGGTTAGCTAGCTATATCGGTGCAGTTTGAAAATCAGCTCAAATTCACTTCACTGCCCTAAGTTTGTTTAGCATACTTTTTTTGTGTGTATAGCCTGATATTATTCAAAGGAAAAAGTGCTTATTTCTTGTAGTTTAATGTTCTGTGTGTGTGTGTGTGCCTGCTTTTCACTTCCAGAGAAAACACAGAAATCAGTTGGAGAGGTACACAAAGCTCACTTCCAAAAGACTTGCAGCACCAGATGAAGGCCTAGCCTCCAAACAACCAAAACTTTGGGAGACCAAAAGAGTGTCACAGGCCAGTGTTGATAAAGTCATCATTAATTTTGTCATTCAAGGCCTGCACCCTCTGAGTGTTGTTGAGCAGCAGGGTTTTCAAGCTCTTGTTCTTCACCTTCAAACTGATATTTCAGTGATGTTTTTATACGCTCTGACACGCACAAGATGTTGAACGTTGAGTTTGTTGAAGCTGGAGCCATTTTAGATGAGGACGACTGCTTGGAATATCAGCTTCCAAAACACCACCGCTGTGCCTGCCACCTCCTCAGCTTGGTGTCAACTGTTGATGTATCTGAAGCGACTCTCTCGTTCACCATTTGCAAAGTGCACAAGTCTGTGGAACAACAGTGCAAGATCCACCATAGCTGCTGAGGTCATTGAAGATAAGTGCAAACTCCAACTCCTGAGGCCAAATGACACAAGGTGGAACTCACTCTTTCTTGCTGTTGAGAGGATCGTTAAAATCTCCAGAGAACAAGAAGGAACCATTGCTGCTGTCTGTACATTGAAGATACCCATGTGTGTACCTGCCTAATTGCTTTTTAAAGTTTAATGATTGCAAAATGCGGTAGCCTAATATTTATAAGGATGGATCAGGATGTGAAATGTTATTAGCATGCATCCACTATTATGTATGAATTTCCACTAATTGTCTTTAAATGTTGATTAGGAGTGCGTAATAGTGGGACTGTTTCACTGTTTTTCATTTCTTCTTTTAACAGGTTCAGTCCTGTTGAGCTGGCTTTTCTAGAAGAGTATTTTTTAAAAACCATGTGCCCAGTTGCCAAGGCACTTGATCGTGTTTAGGGAGAGAGCAGTGTGCAGATGGGATGGTTGGTACCTACAATTACACTGCTCAAAGCAAAGCTCCAGCATCTTCACATTTCCATCAAGTTTTGTGGGCCTTTGATTGATGCACTGCACTCAGGCCTTAAAAAACGATTTGGACATGCTTACAGATCCAGAACTGATTGCAGCTGCCATTCTTGTTGCCAAATTCAAGACCTGCTGGACTAGCAATAAAAGCATTCTAAAACTTGGAAAGTAACACGCTGTTGTCTTTATCCTTGAAAATGAAACTGCAATCTTTAGTTTGAAGAGAAATCGTATCACTGCAATGAATGTGGGAAGAGTTTTATTCAATTATCTTCTCTACACAATCATACAAAAAAAACCAATCATAGCACGTAGGTCTTCTGTAACACTTTCAAGTCTGATGATGTATCTTCAACACACGCTACACAACAATGCACCGAGCAATAAAATGTCATCTGGATAAATCTTTTCTAACCAGACATTACAAATGACATGACGATTAAACACTACTTAAAATTTTCACCGTGAATAGTCTTTCAAACCAGCAGATGAAACCAGAGAAACATATTATAATTATTATTATAACAATTAATTAAATATTTTATATTAAAAAACTGAAGTATTTAATGGAATGTAGTATTAAACAATAGTGTTATGATGATTTTAAACAAATTATTATGCTGTTAGATGGAGACAAAGCTGTTTTTCAGAGTGAAGATTTTCAGCAGTAAAGACTTTTGTAATGAAAGATACCAAATAGCTTTTTGTAAATTTATTTGTTTCTATACATCTAGTAACACTTATGGAAGAAAAAAAAGTGCATGCATTTAGGCAGTCGTGGCGTAGTGGATAGGGAGTTAGACTTGTTACCCAAAAGTTGCGGGTTAGAGTCCCAGGTCTGGCAGGAATTGTGGGTGGCGGGAATGAATTACCAGTGCTCTCTCTCTACCTTCAATACCACGACTGAGGTGAGACCCTTGAGCAAGGCACCGTTCCCCGAACTACTCCCTGGATCATGCAGAAAAGGCTGCCCACTGCTCCGGGTCTTCAGTGTGTGTGTGTGCGTGACTTAACGTATGAGTTTAGATGGTAATATGGCAAAACTTCACAATAAGGTTAATTAGTTAATGGTATTAGTTAACATGAACTAAGAATGCATCCAATATATCTGCAGCCAGTGGCAGTTCTAGACAAATTTTACTAGGGGGGCCAAGAAGGGGCCAGTGTTTAACCAGAGGGGCACATTAAAAAATGACAACAAATGATATTTAAAGATTATAAACTTTATTTTACTTTAAAATCATACAAACATTTATTTTGTACAAGAGTAAGTGCAGGTGCAAAAGAGGTATAAAAGAAATGATAAGGTGAAAATGACAGCATTTGGTAACACTTTACAATAAGGTTTGTTAGTTAACATTAGTTAACGTGAACTAATAATGAACTGCACATATACAACATTTATTAATCTTTGTTAATGTTTCAACATTTACTAATACTAATAATTTATTAAATTCTTGTTAACATTAGTTCATGCACTATGAACTAACATGAACTAACAATGAACAGCTGTATATTTTTATTAACTAACGTTAACAAAGATTAACAAATACAGTAACAAATATAAAAGTGTTACCAAGTTTTTAAACATCTTGAGACCAGCCATTTCCAAACTTGATTTCATTATCAGTGTGAAAAACAAAAGTAACACGGTTATGTGCAAGAACAACAAGTCACTCACGAGATGAAATTGTTTTGCTCACCTTTGACTCTTGCAACAGAAGAAATTAATCGTAGCTCCACTATCCAAGAATGGTTCTAGCTGTTGCTGCACTCTCGTTCACCGAGCAGCACCACAGTGTTTGGGCACGGGCCTCCCTAGGCCTCTGTGTAGAACCGCCACTGTCTGCAGCATTTATTAATTTTAGGTTATGCTAAATTTAGCATTATTAAAATCACAAGTTGTATTTGTTTACAGTCCACTGTGAACCAATAAGAACAAACAATGAACAACTGTTTTTATTAACTAACATAAAAAAAGAATAATAAACCTCTACCCCATGGCGGTTAGGTTTAGGGGCGCGCTTAGGTGTAGCCCACGTAGGAGGGGACGTTCCTGCAACCTTTCGCAACGTTCCCTAAAAGTTCTCTAAAGGTGACGAAAGTTCCAAACCTTTAAAGAACATTGGGGACGTTCTTAAAACGTTCCCCTTTGGTTATGAAAGTATTGATGTTCAACGTTCCCGAAATGACTTTAAGACAACGTCCTATTGGTCATTCTATGGTCACATATGCAACGTTAAAAAGCGAACATTCGGGACTTTAACGAAATGTGTCTTCTTTAACAAACCAGTTGTTCCATGATTTGTAAATGAATGTTGAAGAAGTGAATATTTTTTGAATGATCCGTGAATGATATTTTTTGAATGATCCAACATTCAATTAATGATCCATCATTGATATATCCAGCCACGATAATCCTATGCCTGGAATTAAGTGAAAACAAACTCCTCATATGCATTCTTAAAGTTCTACGTTACAATACATAGGCTACTAAACTTTGGTGTCCTTTCAGTATTCAGTAACGTTACGTTATGTTAACAAATTTAGCCACCAAAACATAGGTATATTGCCGCCTTACAGGTGGTGTCGAAGCCGAGAAATCCGTCTTTAAATTATGCATTCTTTCTAATTTGGAAGCAGGAAAAATCCTAATTTCGAGTTGTCTGCAAGGCAGCATTGCACCTATGTAAGCTGTCACAAAACTAACATTGAAATTTCACAAGTAGTTTTGTTATGATATGATAACCTCGTTGTAACTCGCTATTGTAGCAATGTTAAATGAATAGGCTACAATAAAAAAATAAAATTACCTAAATTAAAGTGTGCAATGCAATTTTGATTTTAGTGGAGGTGACGTGTTTCTGATTTGAGGGTGGAGGTGACGTATTTCCGGTGTAGCTCCAGTCGCCGTATGTCTGCAGCCAGGTCCTCTTGGGTTTTCCAGGTAGCAGCATTGTGAGTATGTCTGCTAATTTGATTATTTATCAAGTAATTTATTAAGCACTTCTTGTGTAATGATATTTTTCTGATAATAAAGCAAGTTGCGTTGATAAAGGTGTGACCATACTTAAATATAGGGTTGCCACCCGTCCCTTAAAATACGGAATCGTCCCGTATTTGAGAATGAAATTGCGTGTCATGTTTTGAATTAATATGGGACGGGTTTTGTCCCGTATTATTATAATTTTTTTAAAGTAGCGTCTCATGCAAATGATCCCACACGCATTTTATGAAGATGCCTCCTTTTCTACTTTTGATTGGGTAATACTTGATGTCATCGTTAGTTTGATTGTTCTTTTTAACTGTCCAGTGAGGAGGGCGGGTCTTTTAAGTAGAATCTGCAAAGTGTTGGCAGAGAGTAATATTTAAAAAATGGCAGATGCTTCTCCAGGTAACCCCCCGCGTCTTAAAGTTTCTGAGCTTAAATGTAAGCAGCTGCAAAAATACCGCAGAGAGTGGGAGGAAACAAATACTTGGCTGCAGAGTGTTAGCGGAACTTGTTGGAGCTCTGGAGAGCAGCAACCCCGCAATGACAGAGCTCACAAAAATCAAAGCACAGTCAGACCCCAGTTGTTCGTACCCCAAGTCTCTCCCGGAGCAGACATGGTAATGACAGTGTAATTATTATCAACAATATTAATTAATTGATAAATAATGTTAAAAATGTGACCCAGTCTGTGAAAACCTTGCTGAATTTATTTATTTATTTATTTTTTGGTAATTTACTGTTTTCTACATCAAATGAAGAACAGTCTGTGAAAATAATAAAAATATATGCATTTAATATTAACTGAGTAAAACCATGTCATGAACTGAAATCACAGTGAAATGAATGGCTAAATCAATCAAACTTAATCTCAGAATTAGATTTGGCCTGGTTTTGTCACGATTGAACGAGGGCGAGACGTGCGGGTTCAAGTGCAGCATTTATTGCAACATATGTAAAAACAAACAAAGCCGAATACCGGCAATCAAAGTCAACAAGGGAAGAGCAAAAGGATGGTCAGGCAGGCAAAAGGTCGATAACAGGTAATACAGAGAGACAGAGAACAAAACACGAATGACTCAAGGGAACAGGTGACGATCTGTAAACACAAAAGTACCTACAATGAACCGTGCCGGGACAAACACAAATGGGGCTTTAAAGGGAAAGGAAGTCCGGGTTTAACAAGGGGGGTGGAGACACAGATTCATAATAAAGGTCCAGGTGAACAAACGGAAACAAAAAACACAAAAGAAGTCTTGAGGCTGGAGTGCCATCTGCAGTTCTTGGTTGGCAAATCCAGCTGGGCGTCACAGGTTTTCACACACTGGGTCACAAATTGTAATTTGTACAAATTCTGTAAATACAATGTAAGTGGATCACATTCCAGTGTAATATTATGATTTGTTTGTTAAGGTTAAGTCAGATACATAAGCATTAATTTATTACATGAAACATTACATTTAATAAATTAATAAACAACATAATGCCCATGTAAAGAAAATAAACTAGTAAATTGCAACTTTCCATATTTTAAAATTAGAAATAGGCTATATAAAAACTTTACTTGCTAATGTTTGTAGCTAGTTTATGTATGTGCTGTTTCCATGTTTAGATAGGTGTTAATGCAAATAATGACAAATGTTTTAGCCAAAATCTGTTATCAATACCATCCTTTAAAATTAGGTTCATTAGTATTTTCTCCTCTCCTCTAGGTTACAGCAGCTGAGTTGACGCAGGTGTACCACACTATTAAACACAACATCAGCTATATCAGTGCTGACTGTGGACACAAGCTCAACCAAAAGATTCTGCATGACTCCAAAATCGTAAAGAAAATGTCTGTCGGGAGAACAAAGGCTGAAGCAATGGCCAAAGACGTCCTTGCTCCAAAAGCAGTGGCCGATGTTGTAGACGTCTTGAAGTCAGACAAACCCCTCCCATTATCCATACAGATAGATGCATCAAATAAAGGGAACAGGAAGATGTTTCCCCTTGCAGTACAATACTTCAGGCCAGAAACGGGGATCTGTAAGAAAATGCTTAAATTTTGGAGAAAATGAAGATGAGTCTGCTGTTGGTATTGTAGGTTTTATAGAACAATCCCTTGATAAATTTGGCTTATCATTAAGTAAAGTTACTGCATATAGTGCAGACAATACTAATGTTAATTATGGAATCCAAAACTCTGTCTTCACTAACCTAAAGAAAAAGCAAAAAGATCTGCTGAAAGGGAATTTCCATGCCCATATTGTGCACAACACGGTGAAGCATGCTCTCGACCAGCTCACTATAGATGTGGAAAACTTTGTGCTGAAGGTCTATGGCCACTTTTCCACATCTGCCAAATGAAAGGAATCCCTTAAAGACTTTTGCCAGTTTTGTGATGTGGAGTTCAATGAGATTCTACGACGTTTCAACCAGGTGGCTGTCTCTCAATCCAGCCATCTTCCGTCTTTTGGAAACCTGGACTGCTCTCAGGTCTTATTTCATCAGCCTCGGAGAAGAGTGTCCCAGACACTCAACTGAGGAAGATCCGGATGATGCGGAAGTTTATCTCCTGTTCTCCAATAACATTCTCTTCCTATTTGAGGAAGTGGTCAAGAAGCTGGAAAGTGATTCAATCACCTGTGTTGACATATATTCCATTATGTCTACCTTCAAGCAAAAACTCACTTAGAGAAGAGATGACCGATTTTATGGCTACCTAACAAAAGTAAAGCTGCAAAATATTCTCCCACATGAAGCAGACAGGGCAAAGGCAGATTTTACAGCATTTCTCAACACAGCAATCTCAAACATTGAGAAATGGTTTGACTTTTCTGTGGACAACTGGCTGTTCTTCCTGCAACCTCTCTCTCTGCAACATGGCATGCTTTCCTACAGTGACACTGAGAGGATCACTAGTAAGCTCAACCATATACAAAATGTGAACACGGACGACCCCTATGATGAATGCACCACAGCAAATACCATTCTGAAGAGGCTCAAAGATGATGCAGAGGATGAATGGAAGTCCAAAGATGTGGCTGCCAGATGGGTGGCTCTCTTTCAAATGGCTGACCTGCCTAACATGCTGTACATAATCAGCCACATCTTGAGCATCCCAGCATCAACTAGCTATGTGGAAAGAACCTTTTCCATAATGACCAATAATGACAGCAGGAACAGGTGCTCTGTGGAGCTCATTAGGAGTGAGGTCTTGATCACCCTCAACTTTAAACAGTCCTGTTCAGAGTTTTACTCTAGCTGTTTAAAAGACAAACAGCTACTCAGTGCTGCACGGAGTGACAAGAAGTACAAAAGAAAGTAGACCTGACATGCCCCAGTACTGCACACGAGCGGCTACAAATTTAATTATGAAAACACTCTGATGAAATTAATGACATGTAAGAATTTTAGAATAGCACGGAGGCAAGAGAGTCACTCATGTTTTTTATCGTACATATATTACATTTGAACATAGCCTTATTTACCTGCAGAACCCTTTGACCAGATAAAAACCAGGCTATAAAAGCGGTTCACTGTCAAACTGATTTTAAACATGTAACTCATAGTAAATATATATTCTTACCTTGAGCGGATTCTTTGTTTGTGTGAGTGGAACAAAAGCTGAACAAAATTCCTCTTGAACTGTATCTGAAAACCTGTCCTTCAGCAGCTCAATTTAACTTGAGGAACTGGGGAAGGAGGGACCAATCAAGAAACCGAAGTTGATTCGACCAATGAGACTCCCAGAATTTGCATGTGCAGCAGTGAGGCTCCTCTTCCTTAAAAACGGATTGGCCGGTTGCTCATCAATGCAACAGTCGGTTTGTAAATTCATGAGGTAGGTAGTATGGGGTCACACCCTTCGGTGGCGGTAATGCACCTACAAGTTGTGATTCAGCATCATCGCACTCATTTATTGATTTGTTTGTTGTGTGGTGTTTATCCAAACTTTGTGTCTTGCTATATCTACATCTCTGGGGCCCATCATACAGGCTCATGGTTTCTCTTACCACTGCTATGCTGATGACACACAGCTCTATCTT
>JAUCMS010015877.1:0-19498 GCA_032357445.1 Enteromius radiatus
CTTAAATAAAGGCTGTTTTCGTTTAAGTTACAATGCCTATAGTATGTTTATTTAATGTTCGCGGGTGCGGGGCGGGGCGGGTTGTAAAAATAGATACAGTGGTGCGGGGCGGGCTGGGGCGGTCCTATTAATTTCATAAAAGCGGGACCCGCATCACTAGTAGGGAAAACAACAACCCAAAACAATTGAAGTGCAATTTTGTGTTAAACAAGTTGTTTTTGGAATGTACTTGTCTATAAAGGTTTTATTGACTGAATATTCATTCATTAAGCTGTTCATTCAGTGTTTGATATGAGGCTGGGCATTGCGCAGGCCGCAAACCGTGTATTTCAGACATATAATATGAGTACATAAGTCGTGAGCTTTGGCTTTACATTGCATGTGGTCTTTTCGTACAGTGTGAGCTGAAACCTTGATGAAGTCGCATCGAATTCGCACAGTGTGTGCCTGGCCTAAGTGTCCAAAACATGACCAAGACACAAAAATGTCTCACTTACATATGTAACCCTCGTTCCCTGAAGAAGGACAGACGGAATTGGGATCTCGCTTCAAGAGACAGATTCATTTTGAGTGTATAAAATCGAGCCAATGCACATTGGCATGCACTGATTGCATCCATCTGCAGCTGATCACAGTGTGAGTATAAATGACCAGCTGATGCAGCGCATTATTCAGCTTTTTGCTAAAGAGCCGAGCAGATGAACCGGCCCCTGGGATCCCTACCAAAACGCCATGGATGCTGCCCCTTCCAGTGTCCTGTGGGAGCCTCCTGCGCCCTCTCTGTCTGGCATATGCTGGGACTCACCACAAGAGGCCAGCTACTGTTATCATAGCACTACCCATTCAGTAAGACTGGATAACACTGGGAACGTACCCTGTTCTACTTAGGACAGCAATGTTGCAGAAGTCCCATCCTTTCCGAGAACATATACTCATATGGACAGTATTTCAGTGCATATGAAAGATTGGAGGTAACAACAACCCTCTTAAGGTAGCAGAAGGTCTGCCGGGGAACACAGATTCTTAAATTACACTGTGGACTACACATATGGGATCATTTCAGGTCACTCCTTATGGACTCCAATTTCACAAGGATTCAACGAGACGTTTTGCAATATCTGGCTCCCAAGGGGGGACGGAGGAGCTCAAAAGGGTCTACTGTATGGATACTCTGGAGCAGTTAACAAGCCAACCCGAAACCGGACCTCTCAGTGCCTCTACCCGTTTGAGGTGAGAAGAGAGGGGGAAACCAGCTTCACACAAAGGCAATAGAACCTAGCAAACATATTAGTGGTTGCCCAGCCTTCAGCTCTTGACAGAAAGGCACCATGAGCACCAGGGTGTGCCTCCGGGGCAGAGAGTGGTGCGATCATCATCTCTCGAAGAGCAGCTCCTTCCATCCCTGGGTCTCCCGTCTCAGGGCCGCTTGCTCTTATGCTTTCCACCAGGTTTGGTGGGGTGACTTGCCTGCAGCCAGCTCCATGATGCTCCTTGGCCATTGGCGACAGGTGCATGCAGAGGCAGGATGTGTTTGATATCCTCAGTCTGCTTCTGGGCCGGGGGCGAAGTTTGCAATTGCGTTGCTTAAGAACCTTGTCTTGTCTGTCTCACACATGTCGGGAAGACACAGCCACAGATGGCACTCCTGGACCACCATGGTGGACATTGCAAGACCCAGAGAGCAGAAAGATTAATACCATTCGGCTCTGAAGTAAAAAGCTGAATATGCGCTGCATCAGCTGTCCATTTATACTCATGCTGTGATCAGCTGCAGCTGGACGCAATCAGTGCATGCCAATGTGCATTGACTCGTTTTTATACACTTTTATACAAGTTGATTGCTTCTTACCCAGGCCCTGGTCATCTCCAGGCTGGACTACTGCAATGCTCTTCTAGCCGGTCTTCCCTCATGCGCAAACCTCTACAAATGATACAAAACTTAACCCTGCTCTTTCCTTCCCTTTCTAGCCTGCACTTATTTGAAGATTGCCTGTTGTACTGTATTATGAGCACTTCCTAAGTCATTTTTTGCCTCTTATGACTAATTGCTTGTTGTTTTTCCCCACCTGTAAGTCGCTTTGGATAAAAGCTTCTGCTAAATGAATAAATGAAATGAAAGTAAATGAATAAATGATTGGTCTCTCGAAGCAAGATCCCAATTTCATCGGTCAGTGGCGTAACTGACTGAAAGGGAACCATAGACTGACCTTAATGATTGTGTAGCAACCCCTGTGAGAAACAAAGCTTTTCAAATCAACTGATTTTGCAAACCAATCGTTTTGCAAAATGATTCAAAATGTCACACACTGGTGAATCCTGCTAGTCAAAATAGTTTAAATGCAATGAAATGTCCGGCCAAACATACATGACTAAAATAGCATAAAAAAAAAGGTTTCTAATATTTTATTCTAAATATATGATGATTGTTGCAACTGTCATAGCCTACTAAACATCATAGAAATAATCTATTTTAGGGCTTGACTTGTTTTGTTTGTCCTATGGAATTCACATTCAATGAATTTGTTTTCAAAGCTTCATGAAGCAGTGTTAAAAAAGCTACCATCATGTGGACATCCTTACACTGTAGAGTAGCTTTCACTGTATTCTAAATGCAGATAAATATGACAGGAACAAACTCTGAATTACTCTTTAAAGGTTAAGTGTATGATTTATGTACCACTAACAGAATAAAACTAATAATGTTTTCAAACAGGTTTCCCAAACACCACCAAATGAATGCCATTGGTTGATGCAGTTTTGTTGGGCTGGTTGGGAAGTTCAAACAAACAGAAATGTTTTGAAAGATGTGTCTCTGCGGCACTTTCCAGGGTATTAAACATGGAAAGTGCCTTTAATCTTTCCAGGGTATTAAACCTCCAAATGATTCAGTTGTCTGCATAGTAAAATAGTAAAAAATGACACACATTGCCTTTATATTTTGTTCCTGAGCTTTTTGCTCAATAATGTAGGAGGTTGTTGAAAATAACCTGAAAAAACACTTTAAAAGACTCCAGACTGTACCAGTGTCAAGCATTTGTCCTCATGTAACCTGTCTTGCTTTGTGCTCTCTGTAATGTAAGGGCCATATATTCACTGCCGTCCGCACCAATCTTACGCACATACACACTGCATTCCACAGGAGCTGCTCATGAGGGGCCTTCAGCGGGGTGGCGTCCCTCCTCCCTGCACTTCCTCCTTCTCTCTGTCAACACATGGAGTTTAAAGAGAACCCTGGACCAAACTGCTATACAAAGGACTGAGATGGAGAGCAAGGCAAAAAACTGTGAGCTATGAGAAAAAATGGTACTGTACATGTCAGGTCTCATATTGCATTGAGCTTTACCACCTGTTTGTCTCCCAGAAACCCAGCTCAAGTCCTTGGGTGACCCACTTCTGGGCATTTCAACAATCATTTGTTGGACCTTAAAAATATATATATTGGATAACCCATATATTGGATCCAGATCCAGACTTTGTTGGCTGAATGTTGCCAAAAAGCAGAGAGATCAGGGCACAATGTCAAGATCGTTCTAGTGACGCGGACCAGCTGGAAGCCCGAACCATAATAGAAATCCAACACCCAGACCTGGAGAGAAGTGAAAAGAGAAATAAGTGCCAGTTAAGCACTTTTTTCCTGGCGTCCTTTACTATCAAAGCCAGGACAAAGATCCCGACTGCTTTTCACACGATTGCTTTCCACAGGACCATCTGGCTCCAGAAACCCCCAAGCTGATCACATCTCAGTGCTGAGGAGGAGCCAGAAAGAACCCAAAGCCTGAAATGGGGTGACTGAGTTCATTCTGACTAAAAGCAGAGGAGAACAGTGAATGTGTTTTGCTTTTTACAAACTTTGATGAGAATTTATTAGTAAAAAAAATTCCCCAATGTCCTTTAAAGTCACACCAAGTCAGGTTTTGTATTGCAATGATTTTTTTTAACACTTTTTACACCTTAGCAAAAACGAATAGTTTAGACAAAGATTTATTTAGCAAAAGATGTTTCTATTAGGTTTGCCATAACCTAATAAATTATATTTATATTATAAAGTTATTTTAAATTGTAATATTTCACAATTTTGCTGCTTTTAATTTATTTCTAATCAAATAAATGCCTCGTGATGAGCAAAATGTATTTTTTTTTCTTTCAAAAACTCATAGTCATATCAAACAAATTCATCAAATCATAGTGAAACATAGTCTCACCAGTCATAGTAGCGATAGCCTTTAACAAAAGGTTGGTCCATTTTTAAATTATATATATTTTTAACACTATACAGAATTTTATTATTTGTTGAATGGTAAAAAAACATATGTGTGACCCTGGACAACAAAACCAATCATATGAGTAAATTTGTGATTGATACATGATCTGAAATTAAAATGAGCTTTACAATTATCTATGAATAGGACAATATTTGGCTGAGATGCAACTTTTTGAAAATCTGGAAGTGCAAAAAAATCTAAATATGTAGAAAATGTATATTATATAAAATATGATGCACATAATGTTTAAATACTCATCCTCTGGAGTTGAAAAACAATTGACTTTATCTGACAGATGATCATCTGGCATGACTCTTTCAGTGCTACAGATTTAGAGAAACATATTTTAGCATGTGCACACTTTAATAAATATGCTAAAAATAGTCAATATCCTTAATATTAATACTCTGTTGTATGTTTATATGCATGTATATTTTTCAACATCAAAATAATTTGCTCAATTCCAGGTTTGTACTATTTGGACATCGGTCATCAAAAAGCCATCAAAGCTTACTTGTGATTCAATAAAGAGACAGACACATTGGATTCCTCTTTATATAACATAATTTATATACACATGGCTTTTTACAGCGGCAGCATGTTTCTTGTACAGGAATACAAGCACAACATCGGCATAAAGAATAAAATCAAAGCGCTATGGCCTCACATTTCACAAATTGTTTGCTCACTGCTGATGAACTTAAAGAATAAAGATATAATATACATATGTCAGTATTGGCATGTCAGCTTAACAATATAATTTCTCTCTTATAGATTATTACTTTCTCAACTACATTAACAAATTGCACCTTATATCATCTTTTGATTGTGAATCAAATCATTTCTGTACATAAGTTAAGAAATGTAACAGTTTGTTTCAAAATAGATAATCTTCACTTTTCTCATCTCTCTCTAGGAGAACTCATTACATCTATGAAAGTGCAATATTTTAATTCATATATATATATACATATATTTTTTTTTTCATTAAAAATTGGTCCAAACATCACAATCTGAAGAAAATAGCTACATTTTCTTCCAAATTTGTTGTAAATCGTTATTAATGTTTTTTTTTCTTTTTTAATTGTTCATGTTTTTTTACAAACTGCTGCTAAATACAAGAATAGCAGTGTACAATGTACAAAAAGCTGTGCATGTAAATTATCTTCTACTCTCTAAATATACTTCATATTCTTCAGAACTATGAACTAACATCTGTGACATTAACATGACTCCACAGCTCTATCAAACATGAAATATCAAACATCTCGTCATCGTAAAACCATACTGGAGATGACAATAATCGTAAATAATCATTAAAGTACATGGATGTGCATAGGTGGGATCACCTGCTAAATTCACAAAGCAAATACATGTCCATAATAATTGGGCACAAAGTAATCTGGTGGTCTTCTTGTGCTGAGTGAGGCGGTGTGGGGTCAGAGGTTAATAATAATATTTTAACGATGTGAGCTTGGTTAAGTTAACTAACGTCTGGTAGTTTCCTCATGACTGAACCTCACTGTGTCCGAGTTGGCATGACAAAAAAATGGTCTGTATATACTAAAAAGTAAAAATTATAGCAGAGCCAATCATATTTTATGTTGCATCCAGAGTTATGTGGAATGGGATTTTGGACCAGTGAGATGTGGCTTGTTGCTCTTATGACATTCCGCCTGGTTAGTTAACAGTGAAAGAACACCTCCAATAACATTAAGTATTTAATATTTAAAAATTGGCCAGTAGTGAGAAGATTTTTGCTGGCCAATTTGAAAATCGTGTAAGTTTATTAGTGCATATGGATGCAAGGAACCTAAACGGTTGAAATTCTTGGTAAAGGGAACAACAAACTGAAATGACATGTAAATCAAAAAAGTTGAGGCACCACAGACTTTGAAAATCACCACAAACTTGTAGAACATATACATTACAGTGCCTGCAGTTTGAGAGAGACAATAGAAATATAGTACAAGTGTAAATAATACACCGTGACTTCACAATCGCAGCACTTTTCCTTCAGCCAAATAATGTTAATTTCAATGTCTACACTTTCTTAAAGGCAGAGAACTGTAGCTTTACTACAGCAAGTACAGATTTAATATACTGGCAAAGGCATTAAAGTCACCTATATCGCTAACCACTGTTAAAGGCTTTGGTGGTGTCCTGGCCCCGTGAGAAATTGTGAAGAGTAAATACAAGTTTGATTATTTATTTTAATTTTGAGGTGGTGTCTTGGCCTGGAATTTAGCTCTTATATGGGTCATAACAAAGACGTGTATAATCTTTGTAGAAACAAACAGTTGAAAAAAGTTCTGGATTTTAAAGAGAAAAAAAAATCCATGACACACAAATTAATTTTGTTTAATAATGTCTTGGCTGCTCTTTTCATTTCATTTGAAATGTCATTTTTCACATAAATCCTCCAAAACAAACATGTCACCATAGGATGTGCAAAGAGACACAAAAATGCCATCATATGGCAATGAACCATTTTTGCAGTTATTATTTTTCATTGCATGAGAAGGAGCAGCCAAGATATTGTTCAAAATGTCACTTTTTGTGTTTCACAGAATAAATAGATTTTGGGGAGAAAAAAATAATTTTTAGTAAATTATAAGTGTTTCATTATTGGGTGTACTATTTCTTTAAATAATAATCATAAAAAAATTTTCAACCTGAAGCCAATCATAAACAGCAATACGAATTATTGTGATAATAAAAAAGAAAAAAACCTTCTATATATAATAGCCTTCTTATATTTCTACTTAATATGTTTTTAAAAATATATTTCATGTATTTACAAGAAATGTGGAAAGGTATATATAATTCAGATGAGAAACAATATTCCATGTCCATGTTCCATGTCACTATTCCAAGTCTACCAAAATGTAAAATGTCAAGTCCAGTTTCTCTCAGACTTACAAAACAACATTAAATCTGTTGCCCTGATTGTTAATATCATTGTGTAAACTCTCTGTACACCAGTTGATAGTAACACACTTTTTAGAAATGTAGTACATCTTCCCTACATCAAATGCTGCGACAGAATAAGTGACAGAGTGTTACAAAACAGAATTGAAAGTGTAATCATGTGCTGTATTTGATGCAGTTCAACTAGTCTGCAACAATTTCCCTAATATTTTCAAGGTCGTGTTTGTGCAGGACTATTTCTAAATAAATCTATTTACAGTCATTCCTGCCTACCACTGTTCCAGTTCTTCTTCCCGATAAGGCCAATCATGGAGTCTCCATGAAGCACAGCATGAATGTGTTACTCTCAGCGAAAATTGCAGAGTATGGTTTTGAACTGACAACACAACAATTATTAGCTATTACCTTGGGAGTCACTTTTTTTTAGGTGTATCGAATGAACTTGAGGTGTGCTGCCTGATGTTGATTGTGCCTTTTCACAGTTTGTCCTTAATGAAAATGCAGCTATAAAATCATTACTGAAAATTGGTGTTGATATTGGTAAGTTTGTGTTGCAGCAGATGTAAGGGCCTCAGGTTTTCATTGCCCTGATTTGACGACTGATTTTCTACAGCAAGAAGAAGGCAGCAAAATAAAGCTTGTCAATTTGGCTATGGAGCACAGGCACCTGGTTTGGCACTTAGTTTGAACATGATTCCCAATGTCTGAGGAAAACGTCCTTGCAATTTAGCTCTGTACTGAGCCAGTGTGCTTGGCAGTGTGAGGTTGTATCTCAGCCGCCTCTGCTGAAGAAAGCAAAGAATAATGGGGGCTACGTTCCCTGATGAAGGGTTTGGATGCATGTGGACAGCCGCCTGGTGCTGCTGTTTTCCAGTTGAGAGGTTTTTTACCTGTAAAAATACACATAAAAATGTCAAAGAAGCCACTTTATATATTATCTACACTTGTCAGAGTGTTCACAAAGAGTTTAAATGAGTGTATTAAGCACTACTCAAAAAGTCTTCAGATACTGTTGGGTTATTAAAATATAAGTTTAATAAAAGTAGCTCCTACCCAGACACCCAGCTGTGGGTGGTGGTCTTCACACTGTGAGGTGGGAACCCCTGTTGGGTAGCCATGGGGTCAAAGTTGAAGTCAAGCGATTCTCCGTCCATGAGTGTATCATGCAAGATGGACTCAACATCGCATTCAAAGCGCTCCACAGGCATCCCGTCCAGATCACTGGGCAGCTTCTCCAGGTGTTGCTGTTGCGGGTGGGGCATCATCCCTGGGCTATGCCCGTATCCGTTGCTGTTGACACTGCAGTAAGGAGGAAGCCCACCTCCAAGATGACTGGAGCCTCCATACTGCATCTGCATGGCTGACTTGATGCTTCCCAAGCGTCCACCAGCACTGTTGTGACCAATCCCAGTCAGAGGGTGCAACGGTCGCCCATTCAATGCAAGAGATGTGGCTTGTCCGTGCATATTGTGTGGATGAGAAAGGGCATGGCTGTGGGATGCTCCACCTCCCATAAGTTTGTTCCGCCCACTATTGTAGGGCGGCAACATACATCCACTGCCTCCAGCTGTCTGGGAGACAACGGTGTCCACTGAGGGCATGAGCTCTCCAGGCTCTCCATCAGATGTAAGAAGCTCCTTCAGCAGGCCTGCTGTGCAGTTAAACTGGCCCAAAGTTCCTGGGCCAGGAACAAAACTGGGCTTGCTTTCTGGCAGAGGCTGCATCGGCATGGGGGACATACTGCCCATTCCTGCTTGGCCATAAAGACACTTACGATAGTCTTGTTGGGGCGGTTGGTTGACCGCAGCCAGACCTGGGGAACTGTAGGGGGAGTAACCAGGGCTGGCCTGCATGAGTGAAGAGGGTGAGGACTGGTTGGATCCTGACCCAGGCCCTCCTGTGGACCCCACCGATTGGTTCTTAGGTGAGAGCAAATTGAGGTTATCCAGAAGGTTCTCCATCACATTCTCAGAGCCACTGTGACCCAGAGAACCAGTCATTTCAGACAAGCTGGGGAGAGTGGAGGTCATTTTGGCACCTGACCCAGGGCCTGGGTAGACCATGTGGACATCAGAGTCGCCAAGTTCATCGTCAATAAAGGGTGAGAGACGGCCGCTCAGTGTGCTGGCATTGGAGCTGGTGCGGGGACGGAAAGCCGTCCAGGCATCGAAATCATCATTGCTGTGGGAGTTCGGACTGCCTGGCCATTTGCCATACTGAGAGCCTGGGCTATCTGCACCCCCTTCGGGCCCACCCTGAAGAGCCAGCTATAAAGTTAGAGATAAACAAAACAACTTGTAAGAAAAATAACTGTATGTAAAAATGTATTGTGCAATATTTTTGGACGAAAATACAGTATTTACCTTCTTTTTTGCTGCTCGTCCTCTGCTCTTAGCAAACTTGCTGTTGTTGTCCATGGATGCAGCTCGGCGTCGAGGTGACTTGCCGCTTTTGCCGCCTTCAGGGTTAAGCATCCACCAAGAGCTCTTACCTGTCCCCTCATTCTGCACTCGGATAAACCTGCTATGTAGGGACAGGTTGTGTCTGATTGAGTTCTGTGGAAGAGAGAGACAGCAAGCAGAAAAAGCATGAGTGTTATGTTCGTAGTTTGCCTTGTTCCCGTAAATTCCCCTCTGATGGTAAATCAGCAGAGTGCAAATCCTCACAGCAGCTGTTTTCTATTAAAAGCCTTTTTCTCTTTACCTCCACTTTCGTCCACTCACCATTTCCTTCACCTATATGCATCATTTTCTGTCACTCAAAGGAGACTTGAGGACAGTTTTCCTTGAACATTGGCCATTCTTATAAACATGTTTGCAAATATTTACAAATTGCTCTCAGTGGTGTATTCTAACAAAACCAGAGTGCCTTCGATGTTTTTCTGTGAATCATGAAACTATAATTCTATATTTAGTGGCTAAGGACATTCCAATCCTCAAGTTTAGAGCTTTGACTATAATCAGTAATACATCTTGATGAACCTCTTTCTTCAAAAGTGGATGAACTTAATTATTTGAAGGCATTAAAGATGACATGTGCTTTAGATATAAGTGTGGATGCAACTGTGACTAAGCCATTCATAAGTTGATTTACCAAAAGAACATAAATGCTGTGATGTTTCTACAACACTGCATTGTTTATTTGAGTGGCTTAACACTCAAATAACATCTACCTTCAACCAATGGCATGTGTTTCTTTATAGGAGTGCAAAAATTCTAAAAGAAAAATACATTTTAAAATGCACTGCCACATGGTCTGTTAATTAGCAACATATCACTGAAATAGCATCCTTTCTTAATGACCAGCCAAAATAGCCATTTCTGTGCTTGTTATTCTATTCTTGTAAAAGAATAGTTGCACTAGGGCACATGTACTGTAGTAAAAAAAATATGTACTTTCTTTCACTCTGATGAGCTCACATCCCATAATGTCTGGCAAACACAGGTAAACATGCAGCCTGGCATAGACACATTACCTATGTTGTCATGGTGATCCAATCATTAGTACCATTTTCCCTAGAGAGGTGGAAAATGGGGGATTTTTTGAAATGCTGGCCTAATGCCTCCTTGTGTCTAATTTAGAGTTGTTAATGGATAGTTACAGGATGTGATGGCAGCTTAAGATGGTCTTTACGGCTGTTTTTGAACTAAAAGGCTTCATGAAGCACATGCAGAGACACATTTATTAATTAATTTATTAGTTTATTTATTTATTTGTGGAAAATCTAGACTACTAATCCTACGTGCTCAAGAGAAACAGATATTGAAAGATCAAATGCAGCTCATATAAACAATAACCTATGTGTTCTTTCTTATTATCAAATCAAATTTATCAGTCATAATCCTAGTGAGGTTGCATCTGTCCTAGTCCTCCTCCCCAGCATTAAACTCTGAAATGAGACTGTCTAGCAAGTCTCCTGGCTATGTCATTGTTTCCAAGTTTCCACCTCTGTGGTCTAGTCACAGCACAAAAATAGTATTGGAAATTTTAATGATCAGTCAATAAAATAATTACAGTGATAAAAATTAAACATATTTTATAAAAGTCTCATGTATTAATGTATCGTTTACATTTGTAGTAAAATAACAAAAAATTCTAGACATAATAATTAACATTCTATTAATGCAATACAGCAAATTACAAACATCAGTGACTTTTCAGTGGTTTACATCAACAACAGAAATAAACTTTTTTTTTTTTTTTTGCATTTATTGATATTGGACAACTTCATTCTTGACTCATTTTCTGCTAATTCCTTTCCATGAACTGAAATGTTTAGTGGGGGATTATGGGAAATTTGAGGACTTGAAGGATACAGGTTATGCATCATTTCAAATATTAATACAAACAGACGTGAAAAGAAGATTGAGGTGATCTTCAACAGAGATTGATAAGGTGTCAGCCCAGCTATACAACTTTGAATTGAGATCAAAGTCTGTGTGCTGTAACCAACACACAGGAAGCCATTTTCTTGTCCTGTGACAAGAATGGAAATTGTACCACAGAAAGAAGCCATGCCCACACTGTGTTAGTCCATTTTGAAAAACATTACATATTTTGATCATTTTAAGTTCAAATAATCAAATACCTTGGAACCTAGGAAATAAAACAAAATCGAACACACACTTGACTTTAAAGAAATTGAAAAACAGCCAGCCAATATCACTACCGTTCTTGTGAGAATGCATCACAAGGTACAAAAAGAGGAAATTAGCTAAATAACATCATATAATGATGTACATTATGTGTTAGCATTTACAGAGTGAAGCAAAATCTAGTAATTAAACTAAAACTGTCCATTTGGCTCAAATTTTAAACAGAAAACTGCAGAACTGAAAACAGTGTCACTACTTTAAAGCACAACTTTGCATGTCATGTGAAATATCTCTTGGCCAGTCCGCAAAAATATGTATTGCGTGACAAATGTAACCACAACCACATTAGAAGAGGATTCACTGATGGATATATGGAGAGGTTAGGGAAAATGGGAGCCCTGAGGGCCTGGGGAATACCAGGATAAGACAAGGCATTCTGAGTGGGAACTGTCTAGCAGAGTAGTATGCTTGGATATGGCTCAAAACTATTCCACTTCCTGTTGAGTGTTATCAAAATGTCCGTGCACTAGAGGTGAACTATTGAAGCAGCAGTTCCCTCTTTAATGTTACCTAGGAACGATGACAAACTGGATCTATGACAGAGTCCATTTATCTTGTTGGACTGCTGCACCGTATGTTTGTGTCTTCTAAACAGCACAAGCCAACTGAGTTCCTCCAAACCGCAGTTGAATCTGTCCCTAAAAGTATGAGAAGAAACGGCTAGAAAGAGAACCAAAATGATACCAAAGCGTGTTTATCCTGTGTGCAGGTCTGCAGCTTCCTTCCCGATTGACACATTTTTAGCCTGTTTTGACAATAGTTGATGTATTAGTGGCGGCAGAACACAGGAACTTCGACATTCCAACTAATCACTGTGTTCAAAGTTCAAACGTAATCACAGCTAGCCTGCTAATACCCTATCTCTTCTGGAACTACAGTGTCCCAATCCACATTCCTGTCTGTGGATACTAAACCCCAACCATCACTCTTGTTGTGTGAAGATCCTATAATCTTGGGTTTGCAACAATGCTGCCATTCCACAAATACCACAATAGTACACACAATGAAATTACATTATATAAAACTGAGCAATTTCTAGAATGTTATGATCAAGTAAGAACACAATGTGTCATCTATGCAACTGAATCATGTCATTATATTGACCTACAATGAAAATGTGGTATAATGTGCTATGCTAAAAATTATTCACATTTCAGTCATTTCATATGGTTATATGTTTTTATTTTGCCTACCTTTATTACAGTAACTGTAGAGTTATAAATGCAAAAAAAAATTAAAAAAAAATTATAAATTCAAATACATTTAGAATAAATTATTGTAGGGTGTCCACAATAACACAGTTGTTAAAGTTATGCTATAATAAAATTGTAGTGGTATTATGCTGTGTTTCATTCAAAGTAGAATATTCTTATTTTGGTATCAGTGACTTACATTAATAATTTAAATTACAATGTTAATATTGTTTGCATGTGCATGATTATTAACAAATAAAAGAAGATTTAATTAATTGATTTTCAAGTTTAATGTGTTTAACAGTCCATTTAAGCCACACTTCTGCAGATACTTACTGAACTTACTATTATCATGGCATTGGAAATAAGTTATAATCAAGATACCAAATCTGTTATTGCATGCTCAAAGAGTTATTTTCACATACACAGATTTGAAGGCCCTGTTGCAGGAACAATGAAGAAAGTCAACAGCAAGAGCCAAACACCAGGAAGTGACCACATAAAAGAGGACTGTCACAGGAAGCCGGCCTCACTTCCTGTCTTTCAGGAAGCAGTGGTTGTGTATTTGAGCCTCTGAGTTTGTGTGTGTGTGCGTGGAATGGACTGGAATGCCAGGCCACAGAGCCAAGCTGGGGGTGGAGAGAGAGCTGCCCTACTGCACTCCTCCTCTGGCAGACTTCTGTTTGGCACCAGATCCAGCCGCAGTCATTCTCACTCCAGAGAGAATAAACAAAGCCCTACAGACCACAGATACAAACTCAGGAGCTCAACTACAGCCAAAGCAGTGCCCACTCCATTGCCCCCTCAAATAAAGGACATCTAGGCATTATATTTTCTTTAAAATGTCTCTGTAAAACAGCCCCATGTCTTGGTAACTACAGAGAGCATAAAGCTTCAAAGGAATAGAACAGCTTTAAATGAATATTCCTGGCTAATTATAAAAAGGTATGTAGCATCAGATAGTATGGCATGCATGTGATACATTAGGATGAAATTAGGTAGAAAATAACTAGACACAGTAACGGGTTCAATGATGTGACATGATTTTGATATGACTGAGCAATGAATGTATTTATTTAGAAATACCTTCAAATTAAATATACAATGACTTCATATATACACTTCTTCCAGGATTAACACAAACCCAACATTTTGGGTTAAAAACCTTGAAAAACATATTCCATTGTCATTGTACTTATTTATGCATAGTATTAATCAATTATTGTGTCTGCAACGGGTCAAAATGACAGAAACATTAAAATTACTTATAATAAGTGATAGCACAACAGTAAAGTGGTGCCATATTAAATGTTTTATGTAATTCACGTGGCTTGCCCTACTGTTAACAATAGTACAAACTGATTTTAAACTTTGATGTGTTCAGTGTGAGACGTGTAGACATGGCCTTAATTTTCACTGTAACAGCTAAACCAACAATGGAACAGAGAAAATAGTTTCAAATATTTAGATTATACTTTAATTTTATATAAATGTAAAAATGCATTTTTTAATAAGTGTAATTACTGTATTTTGCCTTTATAGTGCAGCATGGATCAAGTCAGTTACACTACTGACATATTTAGAACTAGCCAACTTAATAATATAGTGCAGGTATTTCAAAGTAGCTGTATCACCCCCTTGAGTACTGACATTGCATTCCGACAACTATAGATATTTGCGATACGCTGCAAGCATTTGTGTTTACATACTTGTGTAAAGTATATTTTTGGCCTGAATTAGGTGCGTGGTCGTATGTGTCTATTTGACCATACATTCAAATGTTAGCAATTTTACACATTGCACTAACATACACTAGTATGTGCATTTGAGTGTGTATGCGTGTCACTGTAAGCTGCACAGGCAGATGGAGGTCATGTGTTCGGGGTAGTCCACAAGCCAAGGACACAGAGTTCCATTTCTATTTCGCTCCCTCCTTATTTCGATCCCTTCCTCCAAGGAGCCTGAAAGGCCACACTGTTCTGTGACTGCGACCCCTCCTTCCCCCTCTCATTCCATCTCTAAGCATCCAAGATTTACTGAAGGCATCAGCACTGGGAATCAAAATCCAGTTATTTATCATATTTATATCTATAGATGTGCAAACAACATTAAAACTATGAAATGATTAAGGTGGGTTACCTGAATAATCAGTGGAGTGATTATCCTTAACATACCTGTAGAGTCTCTTATAATTGGGCAGGTTTGGGGTATAAATGTTTCTTAAGGGCCATTTAGTAAAATTTCTTGTTTATTTGCTAGATTAAGAAAAAAAGCAGCAACACTGAATGCACTGGTTTTTAAACATTTTTTTTAATTGAACTATTAACGCATGAATACAGTGCCTCTGATTAGTTGCTCAAAAGATCCACAAGGATGACCAATAATATCTATTCAATTTCCATGGACTTTATTGTTCATGTTGTTTAAATTTAGAGGTCATGCCCTGATGTATTGATTTTCTACTGGTTACATGTCTTCACGTGACAGGAATTTGCAGGTCAGAGTTCACCACACTTGAACTTTGAAACACATATATATATATATATATATATATATATATATAAAACTAAGCAATTTTAATTACGCAAAGAAACAAATACAAAAATGATCTAAAGAAATTATTGAAATAAAATAAAGAATATAAATAAATTCTAAACAGAACACTAGATAAACCAAATGATTTACATGAAGGAGCAATGTCGACGAATTGGAATTTCAAAATAAATTCTGTTTTATCTGATTTATGAGTTTGCAGTCTGATTCAATGTGATCACAGAACCTGTAGACCTGCAGAAGAAAGAAACAACTTCCAAAGCAGAACTAAATGCCACTTTAATCTATGCTCTAAAATGGAAAACTCCCCAGGAAAAGACAGCAAAAAGAAGGCTGTTATGACTCAGATGTAGCCACATGTGAGAGCTTCTCTTCTGGTGAAAATACACAAAAGACAATTTCCAGTCTGCTCTAGATAATCAGATGTAAAAAAAAGACTTAAAAACAAATAATGTGTGATAACCTCATTCCTACAGGATTTCAAAGCAGTTTTTATGCATTTGTGGGGCAGCTAAATATGTTGCAAAAAGTAACAACAAATGCAGTTGCGCTCCTCATAATGGTCAAAAAAGTCCAGCATAAAACGAGGGCCTAATTATGCATTCATTTTGAGCGTTGGTCTCGTGTTGGGTCATGTCTGGTGTAGACAGCGCTGCTTTCTGCTGACAGACGTCAAGAATGTGTGAGTGTGGTTAGCAGGAGACAGAGAGAGCGCCCAGACCTGTCATTAGCTCATCACTAGCTCAGCAGGTCTCACACGTACTAAGTATAACCCAAGCCCCAGAACTGAAGCAGTCAGGTGGAAACAAACCCAAATGCTCCAAAAGCATTAGCCCTGAAGATAAACTGGAAGTTTATCATTGTGATCAAAACAGTATAAAGTATTGTTAGATACATAGGTAATTTTGTGGGGAATTCCATGGACAAATATGGCTTCTGTATTCATTACTCACTTGTAACAGCAAACATTTGGTTAATCCAACATATTAAATACTTTGTGAGTAAAAGATAATCTGATTTTTTTGTTAAAAAAAAAAACAGCGCCATTACAAAAATTAGCTCATGCCTTTTAAGGGATGTCATGTCTACAATGACCACTAATATGCTAATATAATGTGTTATGATTTCACAAATACTGTAAATGTGTGCTGGCATACAACTTTCATGTTCAATTGTTGTTGTTCTATGTCTCAAACTAGACATGTTTTTGCCATGTTGATCAGTTGCTCAGTTCTTAAGTATGCATCACATTGTGCTAATTTGTAATAATAATAATAATAAAAACATTTATTGTTTGTCATAATAACCTTTAGTCAAGGTACTATAGATGTAATTTGATAGACACAAATTAAAATCTAGTTTTATAGTGTAGTGCATGTATACATTTACTTTTTTAAAAGCAAATATTGATATATGATTTATTGTGTTTCATTTGATTAATTAGTTACCATATCATGTTAATGAATTAATGAATTAATCAATTTGATTAAAATGTTTCATCATTTGACAGTTTTGCTTCTTATGCAACCGTTAGACAGCCCACCAGGGAATTCCCTGAGCTGGCAACAAGACTGGAAACTCAAAAACAATATCTGTGCCAATTTCTGTGACATTTTAAAATTACCATTGAGCTTTTTTGGCTTTTTATACAGCTCTCCCGAGACAAACCTGTGAAGCAGCTGATGCCAGTGGTTCATATTATCGGTTGAAATGGGGCACGGGTTTGCCTTTAAGCAGTGTGAGTATGCAGTCGCACAGAGATTATAAAGAGACAGGGACAGATAAGACACCCACACGTGTATATCTCTGTACTCAGCAGAGAAGGAGACATTGATTTATTGCCACATACAAGTGAACAGACAAACTCTTTCTTCCTGTCATGCATACACATACAGAGATTCAGAAGAACAGAAATTACAGTCAAATTTTTCCTTTCCTATCCTTACACAGAGACACACAGGTGCAAATGTTTTCTAGCTTGCCAAGTCAGGTCAATATGAGTGTCAGCTGTTCAGCACTAACAAGGAAACAATCTTCTCTTAGATTTGCAGTATGCAGGCATACTGTGCTCGCCACTTCCTGTTGCGCACTTCCGTCAGTAGCATGCTGAAGTTGAAGAATAATTGAAATGAAAATTCACACCTGATAATCAAAATCTTTAACAACTGGACTGCATATCACCAGCTTCCTGACAATATGGTCTTATTGTACAATTAATCATACAAAATAATCAATGGTAATATATCAAAGCATTATCAAAGGAATTATTCTGAATTCACTTGGCATCAATGCCAACTTTATTTCCAGTTATTTAATAATTTCTTTTAGAAAGACAATGCAAATATCCATTATGTATCTTTTAAATAAAATATTGTCTTATATCATTTAATTCTCTCTCTCTCTATCTATCTCTCTCTCCGGTTCTCTTTATTTATATAAATATAAATATATTTTATTATTATTATTTTCTTGGCAATCAAAAATGGTCCTTTACAGGAGTCTGTGGCACCAAAAAACCCTACTTTATGCACCTTCTACAGTGCAGTTTTATGACATAGTAAAACAGGAAGTTCATATGGAAACCACCAAAGTCCAAAAATGATGTGAAGTATTTTTGCTTAAGCACTTTTATTAGTTCTACAATAAAATGTATATTTGCATAGTAAAGGACAGAACTGTCCTTTTAAGTTTAAAACTAAAGATTACTGAAGATAACTTTGTAAGGAAGGGATGAAATGTTCAAAGCATTTTAGAATAAGACACCGAACCAGCTTTGAGTGATAGTTGCCAAGTCCTTCGTGACTGACTCTGGCCTGAATGTGTGTCTGTGGGGCTGTCTGACTCATGGGATCAGAATGTTTCCCAAATCAGAACCAGCTCCAACCAAGGTCTCGCCAGGCCTCTAGCCTGTCTCTCTGTTTCGGATTCCACTCCGGGGAAAAGAAAAATTGGACTCCAGCTGAACTCAATACATCCAGTGAATAGCGGAAAACAAGACTTCAGTTTGGGCTCATTTTCCTTCCAAATAAAGATCACGCTCGGTAATCCTGGATCATGCTGGTGTAAGAGAACCGATTTAGAGTCTGATTTCCTCCAGGTTGGTCTAATCTTATTTAGTGTGCTTATAAATACAAACTATCCTTGAATCAGTTGGCCTTCAAGGCATTCTTGAATACATTGACCACACCTGTTACTGCTGCACTTTGGCCTAGCGATAGAGTCAGTTCCTGGGCTGCTCTTACGGAAAACCGCGCGAAAAAAAATCTTAATAACTATTCCATTAGACTGTGGTGTCTCCTCAAGCCTGTGTTGATTTCCGAGCTTGTGTTTGCACTTTGATAAGCTATCTTAGCCAACAGGGCACAATCACGGTAATACACGCTGGCCTACTTTTGAAAGTCAATAGAGGAGCTCTTAAATAGCCTGCAAGGGAGAGGTGGATGGGGAAATGTGACGTTCCTGGCGTCCTGTTGTATTTACATATCTGCTTTCATTAAAAACCATCCGCAGAGGCGGAAATGACAATTGTCATTACAATCCTCACTTACCTGGCAACCGCAATGTGTTGCCACGGAAGGGCAGCTAAGGAAATGTGACAGTTCAGGAGGAAATCCCTGAACAGAAGGTGAACCTTTGAAGAAAGTGGTGTAAAAATTAACCAGCATAATTTTGTGGTTTGGGCAGTTTGGTGTAATGTTCTTACTGACTATTAAAGGTGCCCTAGAATGCATTGAGAGAATATTTGTTGTCTGATATGTACATAGAAGGTATGTAGCTTAGGTAAGGGGAAAAAATGTCCAGAAACGGTTTTACAGGTCCATTTACAGTACAACCCTAGAATTTGACCCTAGAATGAAACTGTTTTTGCCTTATTTGGAAGGTTCATGAATAGTAATGAGGAGGT
>JAUCMS010016106.1:0-19450 GCA_032357445.1 Enteromius radiatus
TTACACCTATGGAGAGACCCCAGAACACATGGAGACACTACAGGAGTGTGTGTGTGTGTGTGTGTGTGTGTGTGTGTGCGAGAGCTGCATTACTTTCTCTGGTTGTCGGTGAGCGTGATTCCCTGCGAGGACACTTTGAAGTGCACTACGGTGGAGGACGGGAGCGAGTCAGCACTCAGGAGCGCAGCGGTGGCCTTCTGCACCGCCTGATTCCCCGTCAGAGACTCCATCTCCACCGAGCCCAGGAACCACACGTTACAGGCTGGAAGACAGCGATTATGAGACATGAGGTTCAGAGCTGAGAGATTAGGGCTCAGCTATCAGTACTGGACACACCTGCTCCTTGTTTGAGCAGCTCGGCCGCAGAGTTAGTGATGGACTGTGATGAAGAGCTGACGGCGTCCTCTAGAGGATCTGAGGAGAAACAACATATTATAATCACATAACATCAACTCTACTGCTCTAAAGTCTGAAAGAAGTCACTTTTGTTGATTTTGATGGTTGTAGTGAACAGTAAGAGATGAATACCTCTGTCAGGAATGATGAGTTTACAGGGAAGAGCCAAAGGAGTGATGGAGTGCTGACAGACCAAAGCACTGAGACTGCCTGAAACACACACACACACACACACACACATCAGAGTGAGTGAGTAACACAGCAGCATTAATCTGTGATGAACGTACCAAAGTAGGGTTCGTTTGGGCATCCCTTGAGCCGGACGCCCCGCGCCGAGCACTCGATCAGAAAGTGACGCACCAGCTCACTGGACAGATCCACTCCTGACACACACACACACACACACAGATGACACACACATGTATAGATAACATGCCATTTAAGTAACTTAAAGAGAGACACATTCTTGTCGAACCCCATGAGGGAAAACATGCTTAAAAACAGTCAAAGATGTTAATTTCTCCTCTGAAGGTCTCTCACCTCTCCGGCTCTGCAGGGCTGATGGTGGTGGTGTGGACACCTTCATGGCCAGTCCGTATGCTCCTCTGAACGAGTGACTGTCCCTCACGATGAAGGAGCCGGGCTCCCTGTCCTTCAGGAGAGTGATAGCTGCGTGAGAACAGAGAGTGGTCAGATGAGCGTCAGACACCGCAGCCGTCCATCAGCCGTGCAATCGGACCATACCTTGCTCCCGAGCGATGTCGGGCTTGTACCAGTATTTGGAGGTGTCCTGGACGAAGCTGACGGTCAGGCCGTCTGAGGGCAGCACACTGGGGAAGGGGATGCTGAGCGAGCTGCCGCTGTGAGGACTAGAGAAACCGCTGGGAGACACCGAGTCCTGAGACAGCTCTCCGTCAGACTCCAGCGCCTCCTGCTTCTCCTCGAACGGCTGCAGGACTCGGGCTCTCAGGCCGCTCAGAGGAGAGCTGTGGGCGTTCGGAGCGGGCAGAGACGGGCCGGAGGACGGGGCGAAGCTCACACACTCTGCAGACCTGCATTAGCAGCAAACAACACTTTACTGTCAGCATCAACTGCACAGAACACACTACTCTTATCATTAATAACTCAACAACACACTACTGTCATCGTTAACAATTTGACAAACCAGTTTTCACAGCAGACTTTTACGTCAGTTCTACAATCTGTTCTTACAGGGTTCATGAAATGCAATTAAATTCAAAAACTTGGAGTAAATCAAAAGTGAAAAACAACTTAATCCACATTTCCAGTGTACAGTAACCTATCGACCCGACGGTAAGAACTGTAAAGCAGATGGCCTCTCCAGATGAGATGATCTTCCCACCCACCGAACATCTCACCCAGACCCCATCCTCCCTCACGCTGTCACCCTCAGACTCCCGGGATATCATTATCAGTGTGTACTCCTATATCTGCGTCAGTGTATCATGCAGCACTTCCATCAGTGCAGTTCACCCCAGCATTTCTCACACTATCCGTCTGCTGCAAAAATGTGTTCTGGTGACCTGCAATGGCCAGAGAGGTCACTGTCTGTGTATAGTCTTGTCAAGTTTGTGCCCAGTCCAAAACCCCTAAAAAATTTCCCTCCGGTCTCCTCCACTGCCCATCCCATGGTCTCACCTATCCACTGACTTCATCACTGATCTGCATCTCTCCAACAATTTTACCACTATTCTAGTCATTATTGACCATTTCTCCATATCCATCTCCAGCGGTCATGAAAACACAGGAGTTTCCTTCTAGCCAGGACAACGGGTCTGGCTCTCGAAGGAGCTGCAGTTATCCAGCAGGAAGTTCAGCTCAAGGTATGTTGGCCCTTTTAAGATTCTTAAGAGAATTAATGAGCTCATTTAACAACTGGAGCTTCTTGCTAACTACTGTATCTTTTGGTATATGGAGAATAGAGTGTCAGTAATGTATAATTACAAGATTAAACACTAAATATTTTTATTTTATTTTACTAATTTTAAATCTGATCTGTGTAATCAAATCAACGACAGTCACTAGAAATTGTGTGTCCCCAACTAAGTAAACCAGAGGCGACAGCGGCAAGGAACCAAGACTCCATGTGTGTAAAGATGGAGAAGAAAAACCTTCCCAGGCTCAGCTGGTTGCCTCTTTCCCTGTATCCCTTCTCAAACCGGTCCACCCGGATCCTGACCCTGGCCCACGAGGCCCCAGAACCACCATCAAACACTGACGGGACTCCCACTCATCAGGTGAATGAGTTACTGGACTCCAGACTAAGAGAGGGTCAGCTCCAGTTTCAGGTGGACTGGGAGGGCTATGGACCTGAGGAGAGATCAAGGGCAGCTGCCCGAGAGATTTTGGATCCATCTCTCATTGAGTCAGACCCGACTCAATTCTCTCAGAGAGAGCAGGATTCTGTAGTACCTGACCAGCAGAGGGAGCCCTGTGCTCCACTCCCTCTGCTTCCTCTGCACTAACTTCCTGTTTGTTTTGGGTACCTGATTGGACTGATGTTTTTTCTTGGACCCCCTGTATGTTAACTGATTGGCCTGACCCTCCATCTGCCTTCTCATCTATATCTGTTTGTGGTAACTCTCTTTAATAAAACTGCGCACATGGATTCTAATTACGCCTCAGCGTCCTCATTACAATTTTAATGGTATGTAATACTCCAATATATTAATCAAAGCATGGCATCAAATACAGTCTGGACTGAGACCAGAACATCCAGTGACCCTGAGTGAAACCATTGTGGACCAGAGAAGCCTGGCGCTGTGTTATACATGAATGAATGAATGAATGAGCGCAGCTGTACCGGTCAGAGAAGGCCGTGGCTCCAGTGATGTACGGTCTGTGATGCTGGAAACCTTCATTCGAAGCTCCCATGAATCCAGCGTTCTCTCTCATATCTGAAAGAACCAGTAAACACTGTTTATATTTCACTTAAAATAAGTAAAAGGACCAGAAATCTAGACAACTACTGATGGAGAACGAACATATTTGAGTTCCACTTATTTTCAGGGTCTCTTTAACACACTCTGTTGACAAAGTAAATAAATATCTTTTGTGCATGACTAGATTAGCTCTTATTATGAGTGCTGGATAAAACAGGTCAGAAGAAAGTGAATCGTGTGATTTACCGTGTTCAGATCTACAGGATCCAAACGAAGGAGACGGCGTCTGTCTGAATCCTGAGTAACCCATCATGCTCTTCACTGGAGACACACACACACAGATCAGTCTCTGACAGACAGCGGGTCAAGCGTGGATGTGTGCAGATGATCTTAACATCATTTCAGTCAGATTACTCATGATGCTCTTGATGATTAATGGCTGAAGAGTTGAACTGAAATACTAACATTACATGAACAGCTCTACAAAGAAGTACTCCACTAGCGTCTAATGTGTGTGTGTGTGTGTTACCGTATGGAGTGGGTGGTGTGATGGGGAAGGCTGGTGTTGAAGGCATCACATCACTGCCAGTGTCCAGTGAACTATGAGATGAGTACTGCACACTATCTGCTCTGAACACCGCTGCATGCTGCACACACACACACACACACACACACACACACAAGTCACTGGACAGAACTAGCAACACACCCAATACAGGAATAACAAAGCTATTATTGACTGTAACTGTGATAAAAAGAAAATTAAATCTGTGACACTGATCATGTGACTCTGTATGAGACCCTTGCCATTTCATTAAAGCAAAAACAAAGCACTGTGTGTGTTGTGGAGCATTGGTCAGTGTGTGTGTGTTGTGGAGCATCGGTCAGTGTGTGTGTGTGTGTGTGTGTGTGTTCACCTGTGTGTGTTGTGGAGTATTGGTCAGTGTGTGTGTGTGTTCACCTGTGTGTGTTGTGGAGCAGTGGTCAGTGTGTGTGTGTTGTGGAGCATCGGTCAGTGTGTGTGTGTGTGTGTTCACCTGTGTGTGTTGTGGAGCATTGGTCAGTGTGTGTGTGTGTTCACCTGTGTGTGTTGTGGAGCATTGGTCAGTGTGTGTGTGTCTGCTGTGTTTAGGTTCAGTGTCCAGGCTGTCTGTCCTCGTCCTCCGGTGAGCTCTGTTATATCACTCGTCTTTGGGCTCATAATGAATTTGTGCTCTGGTGAGACATGAACACACACACACACACATCCAATTTAACATTCCAAGTTATATTTTTGCCAATTGTGAGGGTCCTTTCACACCAAAAGCATAATGAATAATCCTCAGGCTGAAGGATATTCCTGCATGTTCTCCTGATTTCTGTCAGCTCTGTCAGTCAATACATGGAGAGCAAGGTAACCTGCGTATCCCCAGTACTGACTCTTACTGTTCTCAGGTGACTTCTCGGGCTTTGATGATTACTCCACACAGAAGAGCATCAGTAGGAGGGATCTCACCTGTTTGACGAGTCTGTGTGTTTGCTCCGCCGCCTCGATTGAAGCAGCTGGGTTTAGTGGAGATTGGCACAAATGTGGGATCCAGGTCCAGGATGAGCTGGTTGAGCTGGTGGATGGAGTTATCGATGTCCAGCGTCAGAGAGCTGAACTCCTCATCGTGTTTCTTGTCCGTGTCTCGGGTCTGAGAGATGGCGGAGCTTGACGGACAGCGGTTCTGCACTGAAACAACAAAAACCACCGCACCATTCATTAAAATGCTGATTTTCTGGTTTCTACCAAGGTTTTTTTTCTACATTCTCTCATGGATGGGGTTCTGGTTCCTTGCCGCTGTCTCCTCTGGCTTGCTTAGTTGTGTTCACCTGATTTCTAGTGATTATCGTCGTTTTGATCACAGAGACCGTCTCTGCATTTGATAAATAAATAGTTTAATCTGGTCATCATCCCCATCACTCTGTTATCCTATCTGATAATGTTCAGTGCTTTGCTACAATCTGTATTGTTAAAAGAGCTGTAGAAATAAAAGTGATTGATTGATTGATAAAGACGTGGAGTGAAGAATTAGCACTGAAAAGGCATGGACACAGTCATTTTTGCACCTGACCTCGAATATACATTTAGGAGTTTCCATTTCAGATGCAAATTTATGATAGAAACAAGATTATGCAACAAGATATACTAACATTTTTTGTGCTCGTCAAATTACTGGCTGTTTGTAAATTACTGATGTGGGAACTATGGCAGGCCCTGGGCTTGATTTAGGAACAACGACCCTCTATGGCCTTGATTGGGGATCTGAAGTCCTCTCTGAGCTGAACCTGGAAGCCAAAGACCTTTCTGGGCCAATTTCATGAACAGGGGCCCACTCTGGGCTAAATTCGGAAACAGGAGCTTCTCAGGCTGGACGTAGCCCTCCTTGGGCTAAACTCTGGGACTGGAGCCCTCACTGGGATAACTTTGGGGATAATGGTCTTACGTTCAGAAACAAGAGCATTCGTTAGGCTGATCTTGGGAACAGAAGCCCTCTCTGGGCCAGTCTGTGGAGCAGGAGCTAGAACCGTCTGAACTCTGGTAAGGGGCTAGCGCTGATTTGGGGCTGTGCTCTGAGTGGGGTGCATGGCCAGAATGGGATTCTCGTATGGGCTTTACCCTGAATTTTGGGGTCTTGGTGCACTCATAACAGAACTCTGTTTGGACTGTAGTGGAATCTGGACATAACTTGTATTGATAAGAGCAGATTCTGGGGCTGGAGCTGAAACTCGAGTGGACTGAAAGCTTTCTCCGCCTTCTTCTCTTGGCAGAGGTTATGGGGACAACTGGCTAGGGAATGGGTTCTGGGTCAAAAACTGGAACAGGCTCAGGAATATTACTCCCCAAAGCAGACACAGGACTGGCAGCCATGATTGCTGGGCATAGAACGGAGTCAAGCAACACAAGCTCTATCAACTGATGCAACCCTTAATTCTTTGGCCTCCGGTTCCTTTGGAATGGTGCTCTATATCACAAACTAAATCACACCTCAAAATCAATCATGTGCAAACTGCTAAAATATTAATTCCTGTTAGATTCTTGTGTGTTACATAGAGAATCTTGTGTTGTGTATTACAAAAAGCATTGTCAGAGGCTGAGAATTAGTGTATAGTTTTGCAGATTTGGTGTGTGCTTCTGCTGTTTGAGTGTGTGTAACGAGTGAAGTCATTTTGTGTGTAAGCAGCTGAAAAGATTTGTGCTCACCGGGGGCTTTAGGCAGCAGCTCCTGCAGGTGGTTGCTGAAGCGCTCCTCCGCGGTGTCCTCCTCTGGCAGGTACGAGTACTGCTGAGCGGCGACCAGCTGTTGCTGATGAACCCAGGTCTGCGTGGAGTATCCGGCGTGCTGAAATGCATGAGGCTCGTCTGCGCGGCTGGGGCTGCCGAAGCCGTCCGACAGCAGTGAGTTCTGGCTGCTCTTGTGATAGGACGAGGAGAGCGTGCCCAGACTGTCCACGCTGTGCAGGTCGTGCCGTGACGCCAGTGCCTCGTCGTCCAGGATGTCAGTCTCGCGCTCCTTCAGTCTGTTCTCCAGTCTTGCCGGTGGCTCCTGAGCATTGCAGACTCGGCTCATCTCGTCCAGGCCGAAGCCGCTGAGCAGCCGCTTGAGCTCCACGCGCTCCTGCTGGCTGGGCTGCGGGGTTCTGGGCCAGCCGTCGGTGCGCAGTGAGACACTGGACAGACCCGAGTCGCTGCTGGCCGAGAGCGTGTGGTCAGGGCTGGAGGAGAGCATGGCGCTGCTGCTGCCGTTCCTCCTCACAGAGCATCGGTCCAGCGTGAGAGCAGGAGACTGGAGAGGAGCCGCTGGAGAGAGAAGATGTGAACAGGACTCACTGATCACAAACGCTCTCAAACTAGCTGAAAAAATAAATTTAAAAGGCATTTCAGGTAGGGAGAGAAACGCTTTTGGCTTCTCTCCTAAAGCCACAAGAGGGCATATCAAACAAACTATTACTAATGCATGTTTCTACTTAAAACAATAAAATGATACCGTTATTGGTAACACTTTATGATAACTACACGCTATGAATCATTAGTTAAGCATTAGTAAATAGTCACTTCATCCTTTATAAAGCATTGTTCCAACATTAATAGTCATTAGTAAGCAGTTTATAAATACAGCAACTGCTGGTTTTTCACTGATCAAGTGTACAGTTGTATGACCTGTCTGTGATCTGTATCCGTCTGTGTTGTGTTTAACTCTTCTGTTTGGAAGATAAATGAGCTTTTACATCTGCTTTATAAATGCTTTACAAGCTATAAGTAGTCCCCACTTTAGATGAGCTCACAAAAACCTAATGCTTTTTAACTAGCTGACTTAATCATGAATTACAGCAGGAACATGTGTTAATAAAGCGTTTATTACACTCTGAGCAACCGTTATCATGTGTCTAAATAATAAGATTTATTAATGTACATTTAAATAATTTATTAATCGTTTACTTAGACTTTCTAAATAATCTTATTAAACACTGACTACTCCTAAATAACTGGTTTGTAAACAACATAATAATTTAAAAATTCTAAACTGATCATTAATAAAGTATGAAAATACAATTATTAAACATGATATATATGCTCAAGAACAAGGCATTTATAGATGCACTTGTAAACTGTTTACTAATGCATAATAATGTTGGAGCAATGGTTTATAAAGGACTAATGCTTAACTAATCACTCATAGTGTGTAGTTATTATAAAGTGTTACCTTGGTGTGTGTTAGTGCTCCAGTAACGCTGTGCATCTGTGCTCGTCTCCTGCTGAACTGAAGAAGGACAGTCACTGAGACTCAGGGGTGGGGCTATTCTTCCATATACGGAGATATATAAACACAGAGGGCGGAGCATGACAGGAGGGGCGGGGCACAGATGTCCCTGTGTATATTTTGTACAAATAAATGTTTATGTTTTTAATTTAAAGAAGTCTTAATTGCTATTTAAATAATGAAAGTCGTTCCTGAAGTACAGTACATCATTGAAAACAATCACATAAGGCCAGTTCTGTGAAGCTGAGCAGATCCAGAGCAAAACTCTGACTCTTCAATCAACAACTAAACACAACATTCAGGCCTTTAATTAACAGACGCTCGCATACTTCATGTCAACACAAGAAGTAAACAGAGAAAGGGTACTCCTCTCAAAACACATATTTATATTTTTACAACATTTAGTTGTAAATTTGTTTAATTGCTACGTGGAGCCCTGAGATTGCTAAATGAGTGCTTGATGAACTAAAATCTCAAATTCGACCAACACATTTTTCTTTCTTTTCCTGTAACTCAAATTTAGCCCTTGTGCATTCACACTCATTTTGCCATCACAAAACACAGACTTTATCTGCACTATTTCACCATAGAAAAAGTCTCAGTGGCAGCAGAGTTTCCTCACTTCAGTGAATCTGCGTTTTGAACTAAACCTTCAAAGCGGCTCGAAGACCTGGAGGCCAAAACATCCTCAGAACTGCAGCACAAGCCTGTCAGATTCCAGCTGTTACCAGGCCACAGATATTTAGATCACCTCTCAGAAGAATAAAACTAAGACATGAACAAAATGCAGTCCATATTATATGCACACACCGAATCACCAAACAGTGCAACAAACTTTGAAAAACAATTAAAATAGTGACTAAAGAACAGATTCAGTACACACCTTAGTGATTAAAGTTTTGCCATTAATCACTTACTCACAGGTCGTTTCAAATCTGTAGAAGCTTAATTCGTCTTAGGAACACAGTTTATTTGGGATATTCTTTGGGATAGTCTCATTGACTGTCAAACAATTGCGAGTGTCAAGGTCCAGGACAGTATGAGAGATGTTCATCAGCGGTTCAGCTGTTATGTTATGAAGTGACAACTTTTTGTACAGAAAGAAACCAAAATAACAACTTTATTAAACAAATTCAACACCGCCGTTACATAGCGTACGCTCTTCTGTGTTTAAATCAAAGGGTAAATACATGTAGACCTTGTGTTGGGACTCACACAGTTTGCGTCCATCAGAAACTCTCCAAAATCTCTTTCAGACTTTTCTGGACCTTGAGAGTGTTTATTCTTAGACAGTCACAAGCCTCGCGTTGACACAGATGATAGTGCTAACCATTTCATCTAAAATAATCCCATTTTCTGTCTCTTTCAGACGTGCCTTGAGAGAGATGAATGGCATCCGTATTGTTTTTTGTCATCAAAAGCAGACAGAATTAGCCAGCGCAAACAAAACATTATAATTACAATTCCAGCCGTCTTCCTGCCAAAACCTCAGCATCACAACTGTGTGAGTCAACAAGACTGACCACAGATCAGCTACACCAACACGGCGCTGACAAAGCCTCACTGGATCAGACGAGCGGGACTGAACCTCACAGAGCTTGGTCTGTTTCCCAAATCATGAATGATGCTCTGCTGTTTTCCTCCTGTGGCTCTGCTTCCTCCTTCAGTGGGTCTGGCTCTACGACACACTTGGGACAAACCACACGCTGGAGTCTCAAACGAGGTCTAGTGGTTTGTTCAAATCAGTTACACCAGTCAGTGATGCTAGCCTGAGGAAGCAGTGCGCTGTATTGTTATTCCTGCAGTCGCTGCACACACGGGGCAATCTCTGCAAAACACAGCACTAGAGCACTACTATCTGATGACCTCCTGTAAGCCACGGACGGACATCCAGACAGAGACAGAGCTCTGGACAGAGATGTTGAATGCCTGTGAACTTCAGCGTGTGTGTGTGTGTGTGTGTGAAAACAGCCTGGAGTCTGCCGCAGGAATGCTCCTCAGAACGAGGCGTCTGTTTGTGCTTGATCAAACCCTCGTCATTAAAGGTGCTGGAACTTGTTTCCATGAATATGTTTTATGCAAAACAGCTGTGAGGGAGCTCTGAATTTGGCCAGACTCTTCCTGTGTGTGTGAGCTTGAGACGGGTGTGAATTCAGCAGAGCACATGAAGTCCTGCCATCAGCCTCACCGCAGTCAGGAAAAGATGCATGGACTCTCGGTGTGGTTTCAGCGTGTGTGTGTGTGTGTGTAAAGCAGCAAAGCCACAGTACAGAAAAAGACACAGACTGAAAATTGCCCAACTATGCAAAACAACATATCGTTTAAGACAAGCTCAGGCAGCAGATGTGGTGTATCATAAACCTGAAGGAGGTCATCTATGCTGTAGAAGGTCAGTGGTGTTACAGTAGGAAGAGCTGAGCATGATCAACATGATTCATTTGTGGACTATCATCTCTAGGTCACCGTGAAGTAAGACATGATCCTGGATCAACATTACTGTCCAAAGATGTAGACTTATCCCAATCCCTGAAATCAGTGGAAATGATCACTGAGTAACTGAGTACAGAAGCACCTAACCCTGATTATAAGCCTAAAACAGATATTTCCAGAATTCCTCAAATCTGATGATTTGGTTGATTTGGAATGAAATCATCTCTATCACGGTTACATGCTCAGGTGACATTGCTGTGTTATGTGGTCATAAAAATATATTGTTTGCACGTTTTTAAGAATTGCAATTTAAAAACACGATTTGAAGCCATTAAAAAGCAATCATCAGTGAAAGAGAGCTCATTTATCTGAAAGTGCACGCGGTCGGAGTGCTTATAGAGCGAGGGAGAATTGAACAGAGCTATACTTGCCACTGTATAGACCTTAAAGTCAAGTCACTTTTATTTCTACAGCTCTTTTAACAATACAGATTGTAGCAAAGCACTGAACATCATCAGATAGGAGAACAGAGCGATTTAATCTAATGTATAATGACCAGATTAAACTATTTATTTATCAAATTCAGAGAGGGTCTCAGTAATTCAGGTACACACACACTTGTATATGTGTCAAAATGCTCTTTTCAAGTGAACGCAGACAGCTGAGAAAGAAAACACGTGTATATTGGGTCCGAGCAGCTCTTAAAGTGACAGCAGTCTAATATTTCTGCTGTAATTCAAGTGAACTAACTGCATGAACATTTCTGCCAACAGATAGTCAGCACTGATCATATAAAGTAGAAACTTTGATTTTTGATTGCGAAAAGCACTATACAAATAAACTTCAGTAATGATATGGTAATATACAGTATATCAGAAAACATCTTCCTGATGAACGAACAACAGACTCTGGAGTGTCTTCGAGGTGATGTGAGCATGTCTGTGCAGCCAGAGCTTCTTCAGCATCATATAATCTCAAGCACAGCCTTCCTTTAATAAATAAGCATTCATGTGGTCCTACCTTCTGCAGAGCAGATGTTCTGGTAGGAGCTCCACTTAGAGAGCGAGTCAGTGCTCATGTAGTCGACGGTCACCTCCGGGCCGTTGTGCCAGCGCTCCGAGCCTGAGTGAACAACAGATGAGAGCTGACCACTGACCCTCACGGAGCATGATGTGTGGACAAACTTCAGTATTACCTCATAAGAACACACAAAACACACCTGAAAGCCTTTCTGGGCCATCGGAGAAAAGCAGCTCCACTTTCCCATACTCTGGAAATCTGGCATCTGAAATGAAATCATCAGAACATCAACACAAGTGCATTTTCATTCACAAAACCCTTGAGCAGGTCACCCGTCTCTGACCTTTGTTAGCCTGCTCCATGTCATCTTTCTGAAACACGAGGCTGTAGGCCTGAACGGCTCCTGTGTGAAACTGAACCCTGAACACAGCGTCTCGCTCAGAACGGCTGCTCTTATGAAAGCATTTCACCTGAAGACAGAAGAGAGAACACTGACACGGGTCTGATCACCAAACCACTCGACATCTGATGTCTTGTGATTTATAAAGTACTTACTCTTCTTTATCATCTTTATTTTATCAAGCATCTAAAGCTTTTATAATCACAAAGCACTCAAGTCTGTTCATGCTCTGGATTTTAATTCTAGAAAACTCTCTCCTAAATGTGTGTTCAGGGTGTGTGTGTACCATAATATCTCCCTTCAGTATCTGTGCGGGTTCGAGAGCAATGCAGATCCTGTCTCTGTGAGCGGCTCCAACGTGACTGCAAGAAACGTTCAGACATCTCCATTAAACCAGGGTTTATCATTCACTAAAGCTACAACTTGAAAAACATCCATAACATGACACTAATAAAAAAAGAAACTACATATGTTATATGTTATAGCATGTTCTCATTTTCACGTAATTTACATTGCAATATTCTAAAATAACTCAAACTAAAAAAGCAACTAAATAAAACAAACTTAAACTTTAACTAAAATAAAAGTAAAAACAGGAAATGGAAAATCATTTTTTTAAAAAAGCTTTATCAGTGACACTAAAAGCACACATGAGCATGAGATATCAGATCAGATCAGAATGAATAGGGATATAATGAGTTAATAACATGCAGAGAGGAGGATGTTCAGAGGTGGATGGACTCACTAGACTCCTGACACATACACCACCTGCATCCCCTGATACACCTTCAGATACAGCTGACACCCTGCAGGACAAACAACGGGTCACTCTACTCCTGCTGCTGTTCAGTGCGTCTTACGGTTAGTGCACTGTAACACCTGAAGAGCACTGACCTCCTGCGGGGTCAAAGCGAGGGACATCGTGAATGATGACGCAGTGGAGGAAGAGAGGAGACGTGTTCATCTTGATAGAGCCACTCAGGAGGCTGTTGAGGATCCACACGTACCTGAACACGGCACAGTTACACCTTATTTCTTCAGCACTGCATTACATATCATCTTACTGAGACACATTACTGGATATTTAGATCCTTGTAGATCAGTATCAGTATCTCATTCATTTACATTACAAGCAGCAGAATATAAATGTTAACACAAGAAATGCTGATAATGTCAGAAGAGCTAGTAAAGACGTGGGTTTGAAGCCACTCACCTTTTCTGAGACGGAGTCATCACAGCAGAAACCTTGTCATCATAGAACTTCCTCATGGCGAAGCGATCTAAAGCCTGATCCGCGCTGTCAGGAAGATACCAACACAGAAGATCACAGCACATGTGTTTAGAATAAGTGACCAAAATATTGAGAAATGGGCCCTAGAGATTGAAGTTAGCAATTGCAGTAAAGATAAGCAATCGCAAATATAACTTAATATCACATTTAATTTTATACCAAAGTCATTTTAATCAGGCAAAGTTAAATCAGGCAGAAAGAGCTCTTGAAGGTGACTAACACCTGTGGAGAACTAGAAATCGTCAGAACAGAAGAGAAGAGACGATGATGTCCTCAGCTGATGGAGTGTGTGATAATGAGTGTGAGGAGCCAAGATACCTGGCAGAGACGTCTGTGAAGTGAACAAAGGAGGAGATGACCACACCGACCCTGCCCTTCCCTCCCTGGTGAATCAGAGAGAGATGCTGTGTTACTGACACACACACAGCTCATGCCCAGCTGAATAAGGCTGTGTCCTCACCCTGCAGTGAATGACCACCACATGCAGCGGGTCAGCATTCAGCCAGTTCTCGATGGCCTTACAGATGGTGCAGATCTTATCCAGAGGTGGAGCGTGGAAGTCTGGCCATCCTGTGTCCAGAGTCTGAGGAGACCAGCACATCAACACAGGTCAGATACACTCTGAAATCATGCTCCAGACCGGACGAGGCACACTGTAAAAAACCACCACCATTTTAACGGTAAAAGACTGTAAAATTACTGTTTTACAGTAAAAAGGTGTGCATTAGGGCTGCATGTTTCATCTAATGTTGTTAAATGAATGTTTATTGCGTTATTTAAGTCTCACGTGTGTTTCCATGATGGTGTCGAATGAAACTGTCCTTCTAGAAATATTAGCTGCTCGTGACGGGTTTTAGTTCATCACGTCAATACAAAACAGATCTCAGTACTTCAGTAGACTGCTGTCTAAAATGTAGTTACTGTATTTTTCTGCCAACTTTGCCAACCAAAACTTTAAATTTGACCAGATTTTTTTACAGCGCACACTACCTTAGGGTTCATCTTAGTGAGCTCCTGCTTTCTCTCTGAAAGGTTGATCACCTGGAAAAGGAAGGACGAGGAGTTAAGCAAACACAGTCTGGATCAGAGAGAGTTTGTGCCGTGTGAAAGCACCACAGATCCTCACCAGATAGTTGTCTGCGTGTTTGGACCTGAGCATGCGTGTGACGTCTCTCAGGTTGCGCAGGTACGTCTCCTCGAAGCAGTCTTGAGGGAAGGACACCGCAATAATGCGCTCCGTCACATAGGTGAGGTCGAGCTCGTATCCCTCCTCCATCTGCAGACAGATCAGCCCTGAACTTTATTCTTGTCATATTTCAGCTTCACTCTTGCTACATTTTGACTTTATTCTCAGAATATTGAAATTTTATTCTCTTTATTCTTTTTATCTTATAATATCAGATGTTGTGACACTAAAACTCTGTCCTAATAAAGTGTCCATCAGTGAACTCTCCAAATGAACATATTCACCCCTTTACACAGAGAAGAATGGATTCAAAGGAACTGATTAATTCTGTGAAATATTAACCCTTCAAGGTGATCTTGTAACTCCGCTGAATTAATCTGTTTCAACATCGTTCAGATGAGATGAAGATGACATATGTCAGTAAAATTCTAGTTATCATAACATTTCTGTCCATCCATTGTCTTTGTTATTATTAGTGAAATCTCTGGACTTCCTGTGGGTCTGGAGCGGCTTCATCCGCTCAGCTTTATCTGTTGACCATCTCAGATTCTTCTGTTTAACACAACACTGACCGCAGGGCCCTCGAGCTCTGCTCCGGCCGGACCAAACCAGCGTGAGCTTCACCTCAGAGCGCTCAGACCCGAGAACGAGCGGAAATACAGAAATATTCCACAAATGCTTCAGTTCTTCTGAAGACGAGACCTGATCTAAACTGTGTATGGAAGTAGAGGCCATATATCTGTGTAGGTTTTCCCTAAAATGTGTGTGTAAATAAAATAAAATAAAACACTATGCCTTCGCAGCATATTAAATGAAAACTAAGATTGTCATTATCTGTATCAATTATGAAGTCTATTTTTAAAGAAAAGTGATGAAGGGTTAACGAGGAGCAGTGAAGAGTTAAACAAAACCTCACAAGGAGTTTGACAGACATCTTGATCCTCTGAAAGCCCCAGATCATGTGTCTGTGTGAAGCAGGAGAACAGACTGAGGAGGACCTGATTGAGACATCAGAGACTAAAGAACCGTGTCTGATTCATGTGCCCTGGAGCACAAAACCGTAAGAAGCACACAGAGATGGACAGTATTGTACAGTAAAGTCAAGTATTTACTCAAGTGAATTTATGTGAAAAACACTGATAAAGTACAGACACTTAAAAAGTACTTCTTCAGCTTCACTACTGTCCTCAGCACAGCTATATTTGTAGCAATAGCCAACAATATATATACAATATGGGTCAAAATGATCCATTTTGCTTTTATACTAAAAATCAGTAGGGTATTTCTTGAAGATCATGTTCCATGAAGGTGTTTTGTAAAGTTCCTGCCGTAAATATAGCAAAACTTGCTATATGCATTGCTACGAACTTCATGTTTTGATGTTTTTGCTCCCTCAGATTCCAGATTTTACAATAGTTGTAAACAAACTGTGTAAACTATAGATGTGACTGTCCAAGCGTGGCCCTCGCGGCTGGTCTGGTGTGTTGCGTGTCTGATCTCCGCTCACGAGCGGGAGCTGGAAGCTTTCTCCGGGGCTCCAGACGTGTCTCTGCAGGTCCGCCGAGGGCCACACATGCCTGGGATCAAGGTGTGTCGTTCTGAGGAAGAGATCCAGCTCCTGCAGGCATGAGAAGTGTGTGCTGAGAGCCGGGCCTGTATAAACAAGCTCTGGATCAGCTTTCTGTAGCCTTCAGCTGCATCAGACTACAAACCCACACAACATGAGTTCAGAGTGTGTCCAAACCCCTGGACTTCAGCCAACACGTGTCCAGACTCCATCAAACCTGCTTCAGTGAGATTACTCTTCCCACAGCAGCCAAGCTTTCTTACTTTTAAGTTTAAAAACTATCACTACTTTGTTTTTCTTTCGAAGGCTTTTACTTCTCTGAATTACAAAACATTACGTCATACGACAATATAATTCATAAAAGTTGGTTTGTTTTTTTTTTACTAAAAAGGATTCTTTAGAACTTCTTAAGATAAACTTAAGATCATCTAAGTGCATCAAAGTCATAAATATGAACTTAACAAACTTTTAACTTAACATACTATCTGTATTAGTACTTAGTATACTCAAACTATCACAACTGATACCCTTAGATGATCTTAAGTTTATCTTAAGAAGTACTGTATGGATGTGCACAGTTTTTTTATACCTGGGGGAGTACTCTCTTGTACTGAAGGAAATCTTTGTAAAAAATCTTTTACTTTTACTTAAGTGCTACTTTTACTAGATTTCTTATGTAATTAATTATTAAACATAGAGCAGTAAAAGTACTATATTTTGCTTTGGAATGTTTTGAAGTAAAGTTCTCTGAAGAAAAAGACTTGAAAAGTACTCTCAAAAGCAGAGTAAAACACTTCTGTCTGCCTCTGACTCTTACGCAGTAGCTTCAAAAGACGACACACTTCCAGAAACACCTCAGCGTGTCAGACCGGACCTACCTATTCACAAGAAACACGACACTGAGGAGCAGATTTCCAGAGCTCACACACAACCTGCTCCAGACACTCTGACTGACAGCTCACACACCTGAACACACACACACCTGAACACACACACACACACACACCTGAGTTCATTCATTCTCTGTGAATCAAAGCAGTGTTTGCTGTGCTCTTTAGCAGAAGCAGCATTACTCTGATTCTCAAGGAAATGGATGACCAGTCACCTGTCCAGTGTGTAAATACATCCATTTACTTCTCTCAAGTGGTCACTCTTTCCTGTGTTCCTGGAAGACAGATGAGAACGGCTTGAATGATGATCTTCCTGAGATGAAGGTTAGGAGCTCATGAAGATCTGTCTTTAAAGCGTCAGGTGTGTTCACTAACTCTGGTTTGATGCTCTCCTTCAGATAGTCTACTAACTATAAGAGAACTTTGTGTCAACCAGCATTAGACGATTAGTAAACTGTCTTGTCAGCTTGTGTTTTGATGGACACTGACTGTGAGTATCTGCTCAAGTACGTCAACTTATCCTACTAACCTTAAATCTACATTTAGTTATTTAGCAGACGCCTTTATCCAAAGTGACTTACAAATGAGAAGAACAGAAGCAATCAGAATCAACAAAAAAGCAATGATATGTTTTTAGCAGGCTCTTGAAGATGTCTAGCAGGTCCAGTGTCTGTGAAAGTGATTTTGTGCCTCTTTGGGATGAACACTAATGCACCGTTTACACTTTACCTTACGGTTTACTGATGCTCCGGTGTGAGTTAGTTGACATGTAGCTGTAAAGTTACTCCGTCGGTCTAAAGCGGACTACAGGAACGAAGCGTGATCAGAAATAGCAGCGCTGAGCTCCAGACCACGAGCGGAAACCATCCACAGGTTCCTGTCGGGTTCTGGAGCGCCTCTAAATGACTGCTTCTCTTCATGCGGTCAAGAGCTCTTTAACCCTTCCATCTCCGCATCACACATCCACCTCATCTCATCCGTCAGTCTTTGTCTGAACCCTTCCCTGTCTGTCACGCTGTAATGGATTACATGTGTTCCTCGTGAGCGATCATTACAGTAACACAGAGACTGATCCCCCGACAGAGAATCAACAGATCACCAATGAAAGTGTCCCTGGTGATAGTGAAGATGAAAGATGTGTGTGTGTGTGTGATGGGTGGAGACACACCAAACATTCCTGGAGTAAGTCTTCACACAGCACTTGTCATTAAATGCCCAACCCTGAGGACAGCAGTTGACTCACATCAACAACGTCTCGAATATTCCTCGAGATTCACTGAGAGACTTCTCGCCTCCTGTAGAGCTCTCAAAACCTGCAAACACCAGTCACTGCCATCTTTACACAACTCTCAGCTCTCTCAGGAAGACTGCTGACTCTGCATCTTGGGAATTTAGGGAAAAAACCCTCTGATACTCGATGAGATGTAACCGAGAAGCTCATCAAGCTTTGAAAGAGAAGCTGTGAGCCGCCCCATGGCAGAAAAGAGAGAATGAAAATCAACACTGTTCACTCACACACACACAGCTGTCATCTGATTCCACAGAAGCACTGAACGCAGTGTCTTAGATCTCAGATCTTACCTCGTCTGCTGGAGTTAGCTGCTCTTGTAAGCGTGAGACGAGAGGGAACTCTCTTCACCTCGTCATAGTTCAGCTGTAAATCTGCGGCAGACTTCAGGAAAGGCTGAGGATTTAGTTTAGTCCGGGATCAGTGCTGCTCGCAGCTCATTGCTTTCTCATTAGTCATTTCAGGCTTTTCTAAACTCCACTCCAGAGTTAGTGAAAAGAAAGACGGCCGTAGCTCTGGATCCTCCCCCTGCTCTCCTCTCCTCTCCCCCTCCACCTCCATTCTCTGGCTGTTCCCACACACACACACACACACACACACACACGAGGGATGGGGGAAGGGACAGCAACAATACCAGCAGATGCCTTCACACACACGCTGACAGAACCGATCAACTGAAAGAGATATTCAAGATAAACTCTCAATACACATTCAGAGAGGAACAATGCCATCAAACTCACTTCAGCAGCACATCCACACCGACATAAAGCTACGAGAAAGTAGGTTTCTTTCAAAATTAAATCAATTAAAATATATATAAAAAATAACATCTTAAAACTTTGAATAAAAGGAAACATAATATATTAATACAATAAAATACAAACTTATTAAGTTTAGTTTTTTTATTTTATTTTATTTTACACCTATTACTGTAGTTGCTTATTAGTGTGCATATTACTAAAATATTATTAATTTAGTGTTATTCTACATGATTTTATTCTGCATCCCTAATCCCAATACCTAAACTTGACAACTACTGAACTATTATTAGGCAGCAAATTAATAATTTATTGAGGTAAAAGTCAGAGTTAATAGTTAACAAGTGTTTCCTGTTCTAAAGTGTTACCTTTTTTATTAAACTATTTTTTTAATTGAACACTATGACCTCCCTACAGAAAAGGAAATCATGAGCTAGCTCTTCAGTCTCTCACCAGTGTCTCAAACTAGGGATGCACCGATCCGACTTTTTCAGTCCCGATACCGATATCGATACCTGGCCTTTGTATATCTGTCGA
>JAUCMS010016259.1:0-19414 GCA_032357445.1 Enteromius radiatus
TAAACGCATATATTATGTAAAGAAAAACTTTTATTTTGGATGCGATTAATCGCGATTAATCATTGCCCAGCACTAGATTTAAAATAAATCATATTGTGTGAATCTCAAGAAGCCACCCAGGCTGTGATCTAAAGCATTGCTGTTACTTTGTCATTGAAGTACAATAATTTTTCTCTCCTTTTCTTTTTAGAGAGTGGTTGTTTGTACATAGTAATGGACTACTGTGAGGGAGGAGACCTGTTTAAGAAGATCAATAATCAGAGAGGGACTCTGTTCCCTGAGGAACAGGTAAGAGGAACAATACAAAGACATTCAGTTAAGCTCTGTAGCTAACAACAGGTTGCAAATGATCAAAGCTTTAAAGTTTTTTTTTTCTCACTCCCACAAAAGTAAATGGTTTCTATTTAAAGTCATACGCACTCATATGGAAAGAAGAATCCAGTCACATCAGCGGCTAAGCCATTTTAATCTATTGTATATAGAGTGGGTCGCCCCACAGGGGTGGCATTGTTAGACCAGTCAAAAACTACTTTGATATACCATTAAAAAGATCATAATTGTTAACTTTGAATTTACTTTGAACTTCTTTTTTCATAACAAAATGAAATATTCTTAGTTGTTGAATGTTGTTTGTTGTGTTCTGGAAGATCCTTGACTGGTTTGTGCAGATCTGCTTGGCTCTGAAACATGTGCATGACCGCAAAATCCTGCACAGGGACATCAAATCACAGGTACATCTGTCTCTCTCGCACACACACACACACACACACTTGTACCAACATTTTAATGGAAATTCAGCATAATGTATAATATGGCTTCAACTTGGTTTACATATGCCTCTTACATGATTTTTGCAATTGTTTTCTGTCAAGAATATTTTTTTGACCAAAGATGGTACCGTTCAGCTGGGTGACTTTGGAATCGCTAGAGTTTTGAATAGGCAAGTAAATTCAATTTGATTTCAAAGCAGCATAAGGATTGTGGTAAGAATGACCTTCATAGGCGATGTGGTTGTGTGTGCAGCACCGTGGAGTTGGCGAGGACATGTATTGGCACACCATACTACCTGTCGCCAGAGATATGTGAAAATAAACCATACAACAACAAAAGGTAAAGTACTTCCTGTTATTAGCCGGAGGCATCTATGGCCATCTATAGAGCACTCAGTGACAACTCGGTGACATCAAGAGTCTTGTACAGTTTGCTGAATCATTAGAATGGTGATGTAAGTTTATATGAGTTTATCTGATCCCAGCAGCTACATATTGATTCCAAGTCATTTGTTCCTGGACTGTTTGAAACTTGATCGGTCTTCATATTTTTAGCCAGTATTGATGAACACCAGCTGTATTACGTTACTTTTAAAAAATATATACTGATTTTGTGCTTAAGAAACATCAGTATCAGTTATTATGCTTAATATTTGTTCTAAAACCATGTTTATATTTGTTCACAGAACTATCTGACAAATATACATTTAAAAAATAATGAATGCGACTTCTTTTTATAATATTATAAATGTATTTACTGTTATTTTTGATCAATTTTCAGCATTATTACTAAATACCAGTAATGTATTTGTATGGTTTTCAGTCCTGACAGTTCCATCACATCCTGAATGATGGAATATAATATGAACATTCTGATTGTGATGCATTAATTGGATTTTAAGCCACATATATTGATTTGCATTGGTTTGTAATTTAAACATTAGATTTCATGTAGTACTTTGCAAAAAAGCAAGATTGCGCAAAGCCAGGTTTTATATGCTGTTTGTTTGTGTGTATGTTTGCATGTGCACATGTGTAAGTAATCCACATGTGCCACCCCAAAATTTACCCATTTGTCCCACTTTCTCCCTGTCTGTCTGCTTTGTTTTTTGTCTTCTCTCCCTTTCTTCATTGTTCTGTCGGGTCTGACCCTAGTGATATCTGGGCCCTGGGATGTGTCCTGTATGAAATGTGCACGCTTAAGCATGCAGTAAGTATGTCCTCATGTTCTCAATAGTAGCTTTTGCGTGCAAGGGAGTTTTGTGCTTATCTTTTGATTTGAACGATAAAACAGAACAACCTCTATTATATCTTTTTAGCCTGTCTCTGTATGTAGGTCTCATTTTCTCTCCCTCTTCCTCTCTCATTTTCCTTCTTTCATTATTTACACCACAAATGTTCTGAGGAGACTAATATTTTACAGTGGAGAGGCAAGTGAAACTGCAGCAGCCTTAAATATTGATGATTAGGCGTGTGGAGAGATGCTTTCCTGCTGACGGGAAATTGAAAGTCTTGAAAGTCTTCTTTTTCTGTATTCTTTGATAATATAGTAGGTTTACATGATTTATGACTCGAGTAGAACCAATTATATGATGTCTTTCACTCAGTTTGAGGCTGGAAACATGAAGAACCTGGTGTTAAAAATCATCCGTGGTTCGTACCCACCAGTTTCCGTGCATTACTCCCAAGACTTGCGCTCTCTCCTGGCCCAACTGTTCAAACGGAACCCCCGGGAGAGACCCTCCGTCTCCACCATTTTGGACAAGCCTTTTCTTGCTCGCAGGATTCACAAATTTCTCAGCCCTCAGGTGACGCATGCATTCAGATTTTATGGCAGTGTGATGATGAATCAGTCTTTGCGTTGTGACTCAGATATAACTCAGATGTTATATAACGCTCAGGTCTAGTTCCAGTTCCAGTCCTGCATGAGTTGGAGAACTTGTTTATTTAGTATGTTTTCTTGTATGTTGCAGATTATTGCTCAGGAATTCAGCCACTCACTTCACCTTAATCAGCCTAAACCGAGTGTGGCCCAGGGAGCACCAGGTAAACACATTCATTAATAAGTGATACCTTTTTTGTTATCCTCTCTTAATGTTGTTGTATACCTGGGTGGGGTGGGGGGGGGGGGGGGGGTTACAGTAGTCAATTATTGAGATTTGCCTGGAGTATATTGTTAAAGGGTTAGTTCACCCCAAAATGAAAATTCTGCCATCAATTACACACCATCATGTCGTTACGAATCCATACGACCAACATTCATCTTTGGAATACAAATTAAGATATTTTTGATGAAATAGAAGATCGAAACAGTCCATGTGGCATCAGTGGCTCCACCATTCTTCTCCCCTGAGTTACGTCTTCCGCCATTTTAGAGAGCATCACAACGCATATTTCTCGTAGCGTCGCTGAACTGACGTCACATGGACTGTTTTACTCATGTATTTACATTTCAGTTGTCTTGCTGTTTATGGAGGGTCAAATAAGTCTCCAATTTCATCAGAAATATCTTAATTTGTGTTCTGAAGATGAACAAAGGTCATATGGGTTTAGAAAGACATGAGGGTAAGTATTCAATGGCAGAATTTTAATTTTTAGGGTGAACTACCCCTTTAAATTGTTATCTTGATCTCCATGCCAGAAATCCAGTTGTTCTGTTCCTCTTTACTCCCCAGCCAAACGCCCTGCCCCAGGCCCCATCTCCATCTCCCCAGCTCAGAAAATCACAAAGCCAGCAGCCAAATATGGAGTGCCTTTAACAGTTCGAAGACCATCTGACGCCATCAGAAAGGTCCCGGATGCAGCAAGGAAACCAGTCAAACTCAAGCAGGTGAGAACCATGGGAAATAAAGGCCCCATGTAGGTCATTGGCTAATCCACTCCTTTGTTTTGCTCACACATTATCACTCAGTATGTTAGTAGGGGCACTGTGGGGCACTTTTGTAAATTCAGACTTTTGTTGATGTTGTCCCGCTGTGTGCAATAAATGAGAGCGAGAGACCTCTGATCCTCGCCCCTCGATGTCATGTGTTGTCCAGGCTCCCCCTCCTGCAGCAGCTCAGAGGAGAGTGAGTCGAGTGGAGGAGGAGAGGAGGAAGCATGAGGTACATAAGAGAGTGCCCACTATCTGCAGACCCTTCTACTAACACCCAACCCTGATCCTCCTTTTAAATCCACTTACCCCGGTGCAAATGCGCTTTGTCGTCCACCAAAATCTTTTGCCATGTTAAGCCTCAAAGATAGGTTTACCCTTTATATCACTAGTATGTCCCATTTATTGGTCTGCTCTAGTAGTTAAAGATCTGAGCTGCTATCAGAAATAAAGTAATCGTTTTGCAAAGAATAAGTCATTTATCTCTGTTTTTTTCCTCTGTGAAACTTTTTTTTATTTGTCTTTCCCTTCCTTTTTGTTGGTGTTCTTCTGCTTCTGTCAACTGCTGTCATTCATATGGTGGGCATCTACATTTTTGTTTCCTTTTACACCCCTCTCTTTATTAACCCTGTCACCACTCCAGTGTTCAGTCTAAATGTGTCTAGACCTTCTGTACCGTCTGAGCCTCCAGATGCTAAATGGTTATTGTTCAATGACTGATCCATTTGTGGAAAAAATATTCTTTTAAGATTGTATATGGATGTTTGACTGCTCTTGACTCTCTGTGCCACAGGAAGTTGTACAAACTAATTTTTCCGTGCGATTACTATTGCAAACAAGTAATGGCAGACGCTATTTGCATCATGTCTAAAAGTATCATGGTGATGTTCTGTTTTAGGAAGGAGTGAGGAAGAAACGGATGGAAATGATGGAGAGAGAAAGGAAGCAAAGGGAACAGGTGAACTATTGATGACATTGTTGCATAACATCATGTTTTTTTACTATCCTGAATTATCTTTTACAATCATACAGATTATTATTTCAAATCATTATGTTCTTTTGTGCTCTTGGTTCATTAAAGAATCCTGAGAAAATGCAACACAGCTATTTTCAGTAATAATAATAAGTAGTAATATTTCTTTAGCAACAGTTAGAATAGCATAATGGCATACTTCTATTGGAATATATACTTACATACTAAATTAAGTAATGTCAAATTATGTTTATATTGTTTTGTGCCTGTAGTGTTGCTGATTGAATGAGTTCACATCAGGTTCAGCAAATGTTGGCTGTTCTGGTTTCATTAGATGGATGGTTTCTATTTGTAATGTGTCTCTTGGGTAGAAAGACATTTAAAAGCCTTTTGATTGTGTTAGTGACCCCGTAGTAATTGTGTTTCTCTCTCTGTAGATGTTGTTACTGAAGGCTGCTCAGATGAAGAGATTTGAGAGGGAAAAGGTGAACTAATCAGTGCCCTTCTGCAAATTGTTATTTACAATAATTTGATGTTGGTTTCATGTGTTTATATTAAAACTTGTAACTTGGACCTTTATATTTTAGCTGAACAGGATAAACCGGGCTCGGGAACAGGGCTGGAGACATGTGCTCAGTTCCAGTGGAGGCAGCAGTCCTGAACGAAAGGTACAATAGTCTTCCTTGTATGCTGCAGATTAGTCAGTAAAGGAAACTGATATTGTTGAGGCTTTTCATTCAGTGCATATTTTTGCATAGTTTTATGGAGGTGGCGGCGGCGGCATTGGAACACCACATTCCTCTGGAATAGGCCCATACCCTGTGCCTGGCCCCACCCCTACTCCTGCTCCTGTTTCTGCTTTAGCTCCAAGCAGAGCTCCATATGACCATATCCACACAGCAGCTGAAAAACCATCCAAACCTACACCTAAAGATGGTGCTGGTGAAGGAGCCAAGTCTTCAGGGGACAATGGCAGGTGAATGAGATGGAGGAGTAAGAAAAAGTGTTTTTGTATTCTTGTCTTTTTTAATAATATTTCAATTAATGTGCATATGTTATTATCATTAAAGCACATCGCTGAATGGTCTTGCCTGCATCCCTGTTAAGGATATTGTCAGGAAAGAATCACGCAAAGCAAGTCTCCAAAATGAGCAGATTTCAAAGAACGACTATGCCAATAGGTCAGTTGGCTAAGTGTTTCGTTAATAATGTTTGTCAGATATTCAGTCTTCAATCTGACAATCTGTCAAGCAGAGCTAAGATCACCTTTTTCATCTCTCTCTCTCTGTCTCTAGGTTTCGAGGTCAGTTGGCGGCAGAGAGAGCTAAGCAGGTAGAAGAGTTTCTACAGCGGAAAAGAGAAGCCATGCTGAATAAAGTCCGTGCAGAAGGACAGCTGGTATGAGTTTTTTTTTTTTATCCTATCCTCTTCTGGTTAAATGAGTGTTCTGGTTTCAGTACGCTCTTTATTTACAGTGTTTCTGGCATAAAGTAAATTTCACCTCTAGATCATTTTCTTTCTAGGTTTTAAGGTCAACGTGATATGAAAAAAACACTATCTATTTACATCTTTTTGTGAACGTTAATCCACAAAAATGTTAATTAAAATGTCACAACCTGCTGGTACTTCTATCTAGTGACGTATGTCGGAAATCTCCAATTATTTACTCCACTTAAACCCTGCCCCTTTCTTACAGTCAGCCACAAGCTCACATTCAGATCTGTTAATGACTGATGTAAAGAAATTAGGTCATGTATTGAAATAAGTGATGCAATTGATAATTCATTTAATGATGTGGCTTTTGTAATATTGGGTTAACCAATGGGATAATAGGGGGCCCGGCAAAACCTGGCCGCCATCTTTGCAACCTGGACAAACTCCTCCCGATGCAGGAGACCCCAAGTCAACAAAGAGGAGGAGGTAGGAGTCCTGTCTAGGACCAAACAACGCTCCTCAATCCATCAAGTCATTTAAACCCTTCATCGTTCGGTTCCTTATTTTAAGTTGTAAATGCCCACCTGATGTTGCTGCATCTGCTCACCAGCACCATCTGATGTCCAGTACCTGCACAGTGTATGTTTGTTCGAATGTGGCTGTGAAATACACTGAAAAGGTTCTAGTTAATTTCTTCATTTCATCCAATACTACATTCTGGCCAAATCCCCCAATGCTCTTTTTGTGTGTGCATGTTATTCTGCTTCAACACCCCTTGTTTTGGGTCCCTAATCATTGTTCCTGTTTTTAAGAGTATTGAGTGTATCTCCGGGATCCCGGCTGAAGACTAACTGCTGCTTTTTATGGTCTTCCTCAGTGAATGGCTTTTCTGTTGTATTTTTAAGTTTGCTGTTCCCACAGTACAGTGAACAGTTTCATATTCAATATGCTATAAGTGTCTTGCCCCTGTTCTTATGTTTGTCAGAAGGAGAGAGTGGGAAGTGAACAAAGAGAAATGATATGTGATTTTGTGTTTTTCTAAGGAGTACTTGGCGAGATTACGACAGATCCGCCTACAGAACTTTAATGAACGCCAGCAGATCAAAGCTCGCCTCAGAGGAGAGAAGGTATATATGCGTTCACGTACAGTATAAGCCCATTTGACATTTCTTTCAACTGTAGATTTATTGTTGGCAATGTTGTCAGCTGCATCATTATGCATATTTTAATGTTTATTATCATTTATGTGCATAAGTTTCAGTGCTTTTGCACATCATTAAATAGATTTTTAAATGTATTCATTTGTTATATTTGGACCATCTATCTCAGTATGACAGCGACGGCTCAGACAGTCAGGAGTCGTGTGAAGAGGCAGTACTCAGGAGGAAGAAGATCGAGGCTTTAAAGGTTTTACATTTAATTTTATTTTAAATAAATTATCAGCATGAATTGAATTTGAATCGAAAATTAAATTAACACTACAATTAATTGTTTGAGGTATTTTTTTATGGTTTTTAAAATAAGTCTCTTACAGTATGCTCACCAAGGCTGAATTAGTTTGATCAGTAAAAACCTTAATATTGTAAAATATTACCACAAATTTAAATAACTGTTTCTTTTTTCATACATTTTAAAATACCTGTAATGGGAAAGCAACATTTTTCTGCAGTCGGTTACTTCAGTCAATGCAACATTATGCTTCAGAAAACATTCTGGTATGCCGATTTGGTGCTTAAATAAACATTTATTATAATTTCATATTTAACATTTATATTTTTTAAATTAGTTGTTGATTTTTCAAGGTTCTTAGATGATTCTTAAATGTATAAATGTTTTAGTATCAGAATGCAAATTGAAAAAGGAAAAAAAAAAATTCAAGAATGTTCATTTTTATGTAAGGCCCAGTCAAAGGCTCGTGCTGCTGTAATTAAAGAACAGTTGGAAAAGAAGAGAAGAGAAGCATATGAGAGAGAGAAGAAAGCATGGGAGGATCATGTATGTCATCTTTCGTTTTTAAACTTCTCCTCTTTCCTTGGTTCTCCTCATCTCTTATGTATTTTATTGAGTCTTTTGTTTTGTCTTATGTTTGTGACAAAGCAGCTTGTTGCACGAGGAGTGAAGGTTGCTGTTGGAGCTGTGGGTGGATCTCCATCCCATGTAGCCCCTGTCACTCAGCCATCTGACTCCACCCCTCAGGAAGATGCTTCCAAAGCCACACCCTCCTCTAGACCCACCACTCCAGCCATCTCCATGACTGCTGCTCTGAAGGATGTGGGCGCGGTTAGTTACCCATCACACTGAATAAATCACCTTTGCTGTATTTGTTTAAATGGCCATCCAATGCTTATGTATTTTCGTTTTTTTGGTAGATTTCATCAGGACAGAGTTCTCCTATGAAAGAGGACTCCCTTCAAGCAGAAACAGCAGGTGTACAGGTTGGACATGTGTATTTGGATGTGTAAAATACCATTTAATAGAAGAGAGCAGTTAATTGAATAACTTGTCACTTTGACTATAATGAGATGGAGTTTTTTTTGTTGTTGTTTTTTAGAGTGACAAGAAGGAGATTCTTCGCAGACTTAATCAGAAGGTCCAGACCACTGAGAAAGATGATGTGAAAGATGACCCACCTTGCAGCAGTTCACCATGCCCACCTCCTCAACAGATCCAGCCTTCTATCACAGAGGAAAGACCTCCTACAGCTGGTGATAGGAGGAAATGGGAAGCTGTTGCTCCACCCATATTGTCTGTAGCCGAACAAACTCTGGAGGAGACCTGTGCAACTCTGGCAGGTAGAAACACAACAATCTCATTAATATGTTATTGCTGTAAAATCATGTGTGACTACATACATTTTTTTAATAGTACATCTAGAATCAAAGCTGAAACAAATGCACCTTTAAAAATGCCATACAATCTAAAAGATCTGTCTCCAATTACATAATTAAACAAGCTGTGACACAAATTGTACCTAATTAAACAGGCTGCTAATTTACTTATCAACAAAATAGAATGTACTGGTGTTAAAGTTAGGTTAAAGTGCTCAAGGTGTGTTTTATTCATTATACAAAGGTTTTGAAATTGTTTTAGGTACAAATATATCAACACACATAAATTATAGGTTGACTATTATTTTTTTACTTTTGTAATGTGCAGTTAAATTTAATTATTTAAACATTAGTGTTTTGCATTTTAATAATGACATTAGACACAACTCACAATTCCTGTTTTTTCATCCTCACATTTAAGACCTCTCATTGCACCTTTAATATATAAGACATTTTATGATCTTAAATTTGATAAATTTGCATTTATTAAAATTACTAAAGACCAGTCACATCAGAACAGACTTAGTTGTATTAGGTGTGTGTGTGTGGGTGTTGTAGGACCGTAATGATAGAATTATTATCTTAGACATTCATGTCATATGAACACTATACACATTCTCTTTGTTTTCCCTTTCTTGTTCTGTCTTAGTGTCTCAGGTGGCATCTCCAGAGACGAATGCTCCCTCTGGTGGAGAGAGGAAGAAGTGGCAGACTGATGGTGCCCCTCCTCTGTCTGTGGCTCAGCAGACTCTGGAAGAAACTTGCATCACAACAGCAAGTCAGCTAACAGGTTAACATCCTCATTCTGAAATTCTAATGCTGTTTTTGCAACTGATTCAACACAATTTTTTAATCAAATTGATAGTTTGTGTTTGATTAAACACAGAACAGTTGCGGAAAAACAAATGGTGGTGTTATCTTAGCCTACTAAGAAAGTGGGCTCTGCAGCACAGGTTGCGTAGATTCAAAGTGACTAAGTGACTTTCTTGTAGCACATTTGCATAATTCTAATGAGACATGATTGTGCCAACAAGAATTAAAAATATTGCAGCAGTGAAAAGCACACGCCATCAGCTCTCATTACATCAGCATCACATATTCATAGTACGTTCAATTATGAAGGCAACATTTAGGTGCGCTACAGTGAGAAACTGATGGCTACAGCAGGCTATGGTGCACATTAGAATAATCTGAACTTTTGTTTTTGCTAGTCAACTATTCTACACATCCTTATTACATCCAGAGTGAATAGATTATGTATTAGAGAGTGTTTTGTTTTGTAACTATGGATGGTGTGTTGTGTTACATGCACTGGGACTCCAGCCGCTCTATAGCAACTGGATTAATAACAAACAAGGCATTAGGTTATTTGTAAGATCTCTAGTTTTCTGTGCCTGAAGAGCAAAATGATGTTGTTTCCATCTATGTTATAAGATAGGTGGCTTATTTATATGAAATAACATAATTTTTTTAAACTTATTTGTAAATAATTTTTTTTAAACTTGTTTATGAAAAAACAGCAGGTGAAGTTATTTGCATGGAAGATTGGCAAGGGGAGGGGCTAAGGAAGGCTTGGGGACGGAGTCCAGACTCAAAGGTTCTGAAGGTGTTGGAAGAGGCAGAGCTCCAGCCCTTTACCCAGAAACTAGATCCTGCCAGCACCTGTGACCACACACGTACCGGTGAGTCTTTAATCAGAGTCTTTTTCATCTGATGTTTTCAGTCTTACAATAACTTGTCTGTTTGTGCTTTTTCCCCTCAGAAAGCCTTGATCTCAATGAAGAGTCTTTAGATGTCCCTCATGAAACCAAACAAGTGCCTTTTCCTCAGCCATTCCAGCCAGCCATTGGCCTTGCCAAACACGAAGTGACATGTCAGGAGACAGTGCCAATCACAGCAGAGGTTAAAAGTCAGGAACTAATCCCACCAACAACAGAAGAGATACAAAGAACTCCATCTGGAGAAAGTGAGACAGAGGGTGAGAATAGTGTTACACTGAAAATGAGTGCAGTCTTTGCCAGATACCTTATTCAGTGTGTAGAAATTCATTGGTAGACCTTTTGTACTTGTTACTGCTTGTAACAAACATTTTCTGTCCTTTCAGTGGTGGATGATATGGAGTCAGTAGTTTTAGATGAAGCCTCTCAGCAAACCTCAAAGCCACCCCCAGCAGATGTAATGCAAGCATGGACAAATGACTCTCCAGTGTCTCCGTAAGCTCTTTTTTCCCCACAAAATTTGACAGCTTGTAGCATTATTTTGTCATTAATATCTGTATAACTGGTCAAATTAATAACATCTTTCAAACCTGTGATAGGTTTTATTTACATTATTGCAATGTTAGTATATAGCTGATCTATATATATGATCTATATCTATATAATGTTGAATTCAGTTTTTAATTGAATGATCATTTTAAAGTACATTTTCTACATTTTAAATATTTATTTCATATCATTTTAAACAGAAAGTTCACCTAAACAGCCTGACACAAGTCAAGAATTATGTAATAATTTGTAGAATTTTTTTAAGAATTTTTTTTTCTTTTATTTTCACAAAGTATTATTCTTATTTAACAGAGTGAAATAGTAATAATGTGAAATGTATTGATTTATTCTTTTTCTTTTTCATTTTTTTTTCTTCCCAAATGAATTTTTTGCTGTTACTTCAGCCTTCAGTGTCACATGATCCTTCAGAAATTATTTTAATATACTGACTTGGTGCTCAAGAAACATTTCTCTATTATCAGTGTTAAAAACTGTTGTATGTAATTATTTTTTAGGCCAGCAGAGGGCAGGCTAATACAAGCAGAGTGCACAGAGAAAACACAAAGAGAAGAGAAACACCCTGAACCTGCAGGTAGTCTCAAATGCAATACTAAGACACCTTATCTCCCTCTCACACAAGCATGTCTCATTATGCACCATTTCAAAGCGCCCCAATATTCCCTTTAAAATTCATTTACTTTCTAACAATGTTAATCCTCAGGAGCATAAAGAATGCCAGTTTGAATGGAACTCAACTGTCAAAAACAGCTAGTTTTTGTTGGCCTCTTCTTTTTTCAGTAGATGAGTCTCTGTTTGTGAAGCTAAGCAGTAGTCCAGCTCACAGACGAACAGTAGAATTGGCTATCCTGTCTGCTCAGTCCTCATTGGAAGACTCTTCCTCTGTTGCTTCACGTTCCCGCTCTGTCTCTCCGCTGCGCTCTCAAAGGCATGGTGATGCACTTCTCATTGGCCTCTCCACTGGCCTCTTTGACACAAACAACCCAAAGGTATGCACTAGTACCTCACTGTAACAAGTGTGAGTCTATATTTGTTTTCTTTCTCTTGCATGTTAGTTAAGACTGTAAATCAGTGACTCTAAACTCTGGCTAGATCGTCAAATGCTAAAGGCAGGAATAGACTGCATGACTTTTATGCATCATGCACACACACTTGCCAATTTTGTAATTGCTGATCATACAGTAAACATCTGAGAATCAAACGCTACTAGACTTTCTGAACAAACCCACACAGAAACATGGACCTTGTTGCTAGGAAACACTTGATAAATGTAAACAATATGTGTTGTAATATCAGCTTAAATATCAAATATGTGTTATATCCTCTTAACCATATAGAATCAAAGCCAAAAAGTTATCAAACTAGGGCAAACATCACACTGAAATCTGAAAAAATAAGGTTGTTTAGTGTAAGAAAGATTTAACAGGAACACAGATTTTAAGAGGTAATGTAGGTTTACAAAAGGGAGTGTAGTTACATGAGTGCAGATCCAGTGACTCTTTTGTGCACAAGCCTCTGTGCCTTGAACTTGATGAGGGCAGCAACTGGCAGTCAGTGGAGTGAGACAAAAAGGGGTGTAATGTCTGCTCTCTTAGGTTCATTGAATACCAGACGTGCCGCTGCATTCTGGATCATTTGGAGAGTTTTGATTGCACAAGCAGGAAGGCCAGCTAAAAACATATAAATCCAATATAGAAATGATCTGCCATGACAAGGAGTGGTATAGCATGCTCCGATATTAAGGGTGTGATTTGCTTAATCTTCAAAGCCCACTTGAAGAATTGTGAACTTCTTAAGTTCGTAAACTTCCAAATAAACTTCACGAACAATATCACACATAAAATTCCCAGGTGCAAGGCTAGGAAAAATGTCTGTTTGGCATGCCGGGATCTGTGTTGATGTCTCATAAAGAGGAGAGGGCAGAGTACAGAACCCTGAGGTACCCCGATAGATAGCTGACATGACCCCTCTCCCCTCCTTGTAAAGTAGGACTGAATCCAGCAAAGTACAGTTTCTGTGATTCCCAGGACAGTAACGTTTTGTGGTTATCAGTGTTGAATCCTGCAGATAAGACCAACCAAATGAAGACAGATGATCTCCCATCAGGCACTGGATTTCTTAAAATCTGTCGGATTACTGTCTAGCAAGTTGTTCTGTAAGAGTAAAAAAAGGAACCTGGAGAGAGGAGAAGAGAGACCTGAGGACTGATGTGTTCGGCTACTGGGAAAAGGGTCGTGGGAGCAGGATGTAGGATGGTTCAAGAAAGTTAGGAGACATTAGCCTGGAGAGTGGAGCATTGTGGGTGGGTGGTGGTTGTTCACGAATGTGTGGTGTGACTGACTTTACCTAAGAAAAGAAAAAAAAATTGCACAGTTTGGTATAACATCAGAAATACCAGAAGATGAACTACAAAGGCCTGTAATGATCTTTTAAAAATGCGTAGCTCTACCTGAAGAAGAACTAGTGTTATTGAAGTATATTTTATATAATATATTATTTATTAATGTTTGCTTTTTTATATTTTGAGAATTATATTTATTAATTTCATTTACTTTATGTACTTTAGGATTTTTTTTCCCCTCCAGGTAATTTATTGTTACTTAGTTTTATTAATTTTAGTACTTATTTCAGTTAATTGACAAAGCAGTATGTTTCAGTGTTTTTCCCCCTAACATTTGTTGATCAGGTTTTTCATTTAATGTCCATATTTTATATCATGTTCTTTCTTTTGTTAATTTAGATTTTCTTCTTTCTTTCTTTTTTTACTTTAATTAAAAAAAAAAAATAAAGCACCACTTTGAAGAAATCCACGTGTGTGGATAATCGAATGATAAAATACTATTACAGAGAATATAATGGAGGACCCCACTACTGCCATTTATCACACTGATTACTCTACAAGGCAAGAGAGGAAGAGAGCACTAAAAAGAGCAAGAGAAAGACTATGAGGAAGAAAGAGATGGCACTTTATAGCAGGAGAAACAGATGGCAGCGTTCTATAATGTGTAGCACTTAGCATAGAATGATAAAGGAGCTCAGATTTGTACATCTCAGAATTTTTTGTTTGGGGTGATTTGTTTTCTTCAGACTGAAATTTGTGTTTGTGTGCACATAATGGTGTGTGCATATGAGGATTGGCATATGTATGAGTGTGGATGTGCCTCGGGCCATTGCTGTGCTGGAAGGACTGCTGAATGTGTGTGTGTGTGTGTGTTTGAGCTCCTGAGTGGAGCGTTATTAATGCGATTCTTCCACATCCTTGATGTGCCAGTAAACCAAAGGACTTTGCGTTTGGCCTGTGTACTTTTTCGCCCACCCCACAGGAGCACACACGCAAATACTTTTCTTTGCCTTCACAAAAGCACATTAACATTCACACCCCACACTTTTGCAAACACGCCCACACATTTGGCCTTTTGGCTCGCTTGCACCCAACCCTCTGGACAACTGGACAGTCGGATCACACACACACTAAATGCCGTCTTTCTAAGCGCAGGCTGTCAGTCTGTTTAATCAGTAGTTTAGCACTCCTCTCCACTGTGCAAGTGCGAGAACACAGTGCGTCTCTGTACCGACGGCTGTGGTGGAGATGGATGACTGCGCCGATATTAAAGCCCTCCTCAGCTCTGTGGAGACAATTTTAAGTCCCTGCTGGGTGTTAAATAGCTAAGTCGTTTTATTCCTGCACACGATTCCGATTGAATAAGTTCGAACTGCAGCTTAGAGATTGTGCTTGTGCATTTCTTGTTCCCATTCCCATTGATTAAAGACTCATTCTCTATACTTTTATAGTCCAATTAAAACGTTTCTTTCAACAAAAATAGTTGTAAGCTCGTAAAGTGTTACTTTTTTTCTCATGTTATAATATTGTCCTCTATCCAACAATATGGAAATTTTTTTTTTTTTTTTTTTTCAATCTTCCAGTGAAATAAGACTTCTCTCTGGTGATTTATGTTGGACTTCTCCAATAATTTAATCGGCTTAAACCTCGTCTATGTTTTACAATTGACTGCATTTAGATCTCCCTCCATTCAGTCAACAACCCTTGAATTGAACCAAATCAATCAATTGAACCAAGTTTCCATTGAAAGAATCTGTTGCTAATTCCATTACATCATGACTTTCATTTCATGACAATCATTACACACTTCATTTTGCACTTGAGCTTTAAAAGGGATGCTTTTGGTTACTGTGCCTCTAAGACATCCATGTAAACACCCTCTTCACTTGAGATGAACTGAAAAACAGTGCTTATTTAGGTTTGCTGTTGGGTACAATATAGTTAGCTCTGCCTCATCCTTCAATGACAACCTCTTTGCACAGCCTGCATTACATTGTGACAGGTTCACAAAACAATCTACGCTGAAATGTGCTGCACAAACTGTGAAGGTCAGACTGAAATAATCAGGGATGTTGTTAAAAATAAACTTCAAATGCTTGTTTCTAACATTAGGATCCTTCTGTCTATGCTGAGACACAGGTGCTACCCCACAGCACAATGTTTGCTGAACTTCCTGCACTAGATAACAAAATATTTTTTTTTAATCATTTACATTCTCATCACTGTGACACCACAACCATGCTTATAGGCTGAGACATTTTTGCAGCTTACTTTTTATAAATAGTCTGAGAAAACTGAGGAGAAAGTTTTGCGCTTAAGTATTCGAGTATAGGATTTGCTTAAAAAGAACTTGAATATTTCTGATCTTTGATGTTTGATAGCGCTTGTGTGTCTTCTATCAGATGCTGAGGACGTGCTCCTTACCAGACCTCAGTAAAGTATTCATTGATGCTGCAGAACCTGAAGTTACAGTCGCTCCTGACAACAACTTGGAGATTGAAGATCTGGAGGATAAAGTGGATGAGCAGTCTGAAGCTGAGGAGTAAGATATACACAACTGACACGCACACACAAACACACACACACACGCACACGTGTTGACTTATGACTGTATCTTTCTCAGTGTGTATGAGGATGATGATTTGAGGGAGCTCAGAGCATCTATGGAGAGGCTTCTCCACGAACAGCGCAGTGATGATGATGAAGATGAAGAAGACGATGAAGATGGTGGTGGATCCAACAGTAGTCCAGCTGATGAAGAGCCAGCTGGTCTTGATGTGTTGGCTAGTGCTGTTGTTGACAAACGCAGTCCAGAGGAGGAGTGTTTTAATGGAATGGCTGTGGAGGAGGAGGATGGTAGCCATGGTGAAGAGGAGCCAGGAGGGCCGGTTACCAACGGAATGGAGGTTGAGGAAGATGAAGAGCAGAACAGTAGTGAAAGCCAGCTCAATGAGGAGTGGCAGTCTGGTAATGCAATCACAACACAACATCCATAAACAGCTGCAGATACTAAACGTATCCACAAACAGAGCACAAAGGCTGAACGCATGCCCAAAAACAGGACAGAACAACTGCATCCACAAATGCTGGGTCTATGAGAACATGGTTCCTAGCCCTATCAGCCTAGAAAATTGCAGCTTTTCATTTTCCATCTGTCTTAGTACACAATGTACAGAAGAGTTAAGTTTTAAATAGGAAAAAATATCAAATCCCTTTGGCCATTTTTGAGCTAGATGCTACTAGTCTAATCAGATTAAATAATCTAAGCTAAACTGCAGTTAAAAGTGCTATCGCCAGACCTAGAGACCGGCTGAATGGAATCAAAACCGGTAAAACACAACCATTTAACACCATGTGAGTTGGATGAGCCTGTTTTCAAAAAAAGCAGCGAATTCCTTTAAAATCCACAAATACATCCGTGAACACAAAGCAACATCTTGCTATATCACAGCACAACGGCTAACCATAACTGCTAACAGCTAACCACTTCTGTTAGCACTGCACAACAGCTAACCACATCTGCTAACACAGCGCAGAGCTAAACACATATGCCAAAACAGCAACTAGCACAGCACAACTAACCATATCTTAGGGTGATTTTCCCAGCACATTTCCTGGCCAGAATTTTTATATTGCTTTGATTCAAAGTACCTCCAGAGTGTCTTTAAAACATAAGGAACCAATGTCATCTGTGCACCGGCAAACAAAGCCAAAACCTAGATATTTTAACCAATATAGAAATCCTGACCACTATGCGTCCTATGAAATTGGCATGTACAGTATGGTCACCCTAACATATCTGTTAGCACAGCTTTAAAATCTAACTGCATTCGTTAGCATAGCTCAGCAGCTAGCCACATCTGTTATCACACCACAACAGCTTACTGTAATCGTTAACATACTGTAGTGCAGCAGTTAACCCCATCTGCTAACTGCTGTAGGCTAACAACTTAAAGCCACTTGTGCTAAAATTACGCAACAGCTAACAAACACTTCAATTGTAGCACAATAGCTAATCATGTTCATGAAAACATCAGCTAAAGTCAACTGGGAGCACAAATGTAGACATCACCCACAAACACAGCTAAACAAGCAAAACTCAATAGAACTATAGCGTAAATGCAACAAACATCATGTTCAACTATTGCTAAACTCTCTAAAAATAAAAACAAGTACTGTGTTTATTGAGCTAAAGATATTGCTCTGGCTAATTGAATTTGATGATTGATTGACTACGGTGTGGAATGACTTTGTCAAATAACACTTGCAATACTGACACAGGTCAGCGTAGTATTAGAAATATACCACAACAGTACACTCTCACTGTGTGAACTTTGATAGATGCATCTTTATCTCTGTGCATGTGTATGAATGCAGATGACAGCGAGGAAGAGGACGACGATGACCTAGAGCAACAGGACAGTATCTTCAGTCGTCTGGAGGAGCTGCGATTCCATCTAGAGCAGGCCATGGGCTTTGAGGACTTCATCCAAGCCTACAACAAGATCAAGGTCTGAGTTCCTCGGTTTTGCATTAAATGTCAACTCTCACCATGTCTCCAGTGAGATTCAGTGGTTTTGTGCCTGGGTGAATGCATTGCGCATATACTGCAAAACTAAGAGGTCTTTAGTGGTCAAACACCACCAATAACAATGCAGCAATTGCATTGCAGTATTTCTTAGATGAGAACACTCATAAATTTTTAAACACCAAGTTTAGTTTTTAGCTGTCGGGTTCATTCTGGGAATTAGATACAGATGTTATCCTTAACCTTTAAGAATGTTAAGTGTGCTGGCTTACGATGCTTTTTATATCGTTTGTCACACTGGAAGTGCAGTAAACTGCTGTAATGTTTGCTGCCGGTTACAAAAAACCCTTTAGTTAAGAAACCCTGTAGAGATAATGACTTCACAATTGCTACTGTAACTTAGGAATAGTTCACCCAAAAATAACAAATATTTTATTTACTCGCACTCATGTCATTGCAAACCTGATTTTCTACTGTGGAACACACAAGTTATTTTAGGTAATGATGGTGGCCAAAAAGTTTCAAAACCCTTTGACTTTCCTGTTTTGTTTTTTATCTTAATATATATTGTCCAATTCAGTCATGTAGGTTTGTAAAAACATCAGATGAGTAAATGATGGATAAATCTTTCATCTTTGGGTAAATTCTAACTTTTTAGAACTGGACCTTTACTGGGTTTACTTGACTTTATCCAGCATATCCACATTGGTATTTGTATGAGTTTTGTTTGTTTATTTAGGCAATTCATGAGGATGAAGATGAGAACATTGCAATGGGCTCCAGCATGGTGCAAAGCATTTTGGGAACTGAGCACCAACACTTGTATCCTAAAATCCTCCATTTGGTGATGGCAGATGGAGCTTACCAGGAAGGTAGTGTTCACACACACATTCTCACTCTCTGATCCATTTACGCACCATTTCATCTGATGTTCTTCATACAGTGACACTAGTTCATTCAGTCAGATATTGGCAAAAATAGAGCAATGAAATAGATCAACATGAATGGGTGTGTGAGAGAGGTCTGAGTCAAGCACTTTTAATGCACTGAAAACACATACATACCAGTGGCGTACCGGACACCCCCGCAGCCCCCACTTTGCCATGCAATTGTTATCGTTCAGAAATGCGCTGAAGCCCGAAATACAGGAGATTGAGCGTGGCTCCATTGCAGATCTTGCGCAGCTGTTGTTTATTAAACACCACTCTATTCTGCCCAGTGTCCCCGATGTTGCAACAGCACTAAAGTTGTTCCTGACTTTACCTGTAACGGTTGGAACTGCTGAAAGATGATTCTCGAAGTTGAAATTGATCAAGACATTCCTCCGGAGCACAATGTCACAAGAAAGACTGTCGAGTTTAGCTCTCGAGTATTGAGAATGCC
>JAUCMS010016310.1:0-19405 GCA_032357445.1 Enteromius radiatus
AGTATGTTATGTCCATGTACTGAACTCTTATTATTCAACCATGCCAAGATCAATTCAGCTTTCCATTCTATGGCACCTTTAATTATTTATGTATTGTTTGTTTGTCCCTTAGAATACCAAGCATTCTGGGTTGTATTTTTATGTAGTATACGTGTGTTGAATCTGGCAAAATCAAACATGATCAAGCTGCCTAACGTGTGAAAGTTTTGTAGTTTTGTGTATGATGCGTCAAAATGCTCTCTCAGCAGGTAGTACAACAGAGCAACTTAAGCTGAAAGGCAATCTACTGTATACAAGCTGTAAAAGCAAGACAAATGCAGCCAAAATAAGACATTTTTGGACTTAAATGAGAGAAAAGGGCATTAGATCTGTCAGTCTGGCTGAAGGCATCCGTGTTCTCCTGCTGCGGTGATTCTCTGTGAGTCAGAATCAATGCAGTGATCTTTGTCTAATCAATGTTTCATTACCAGCATGAGATATTGCATACACTGTTTACTAAGAGCTGCCAAGAGGGGTCTTATTGTTATATATTGGCAAGTGATGCATGAATCACCTCAGAAAGCATGGCTAAACCTACTAATCGCTCTTTAAGACTGTCAGATAATGTATTATCGTCTTGAAAGGCTCCAAAGGTTAAGCTATAAATAGCTGTTGTAAGTATTTTGGTAGCCTAACAACTTTCAGATACTCAATTTTGTTAAACCTGTGATTTATGCTCTCTAAGGTAACATTAACAAAGGAAATAATCAAAGATAAAAACAATTCTAAAAAAAGATTTTAGAGGTTTCAAAACCTACATGAAATGTTACAAAGGTACCACAATATAATGACTTCAAAAATACATTCAAAAAGAAATATATGATAAAAAAATCCAGTCATTTCTGTTTTCTTAAATTAAATTGCAGAGCTTTGGGGGCAGGCGGAGAGCACTTGGTTATTGATTCAAAAATAGAGAGACTAAGAAAGGCGAATAGAAATAAGTGGGTATGTTTGAAAGCTCTCGCTGGGTAACACAACTGTTCTGGGCCTTTCAGAACGACGCAAAAACCATTACGTGGACGGAAACATCATCAGAATGTTCCATCTGTCACTCACAAGGCCTTTCGTCTTTTAAAAATACGGTCTGGCTCCCTGCTGTTCTCGTAAACCGCATCCCTCCAGGAACCCCGGAGCTGCCTGCCACGACCGAGAAAAAAACACGCTGCCGTGACACCGATGAACAAACTATCAAACAACAAGGAAATTAAGAAGCGTAATCATCATTCTAGCGCACAGGTGCTGACAGCACAGCTCAGTCATTTCACTGCAAGAGTCTCCATTGTGCTGTCAGACATCGATGGCATTTGTTTCTGCGTCAAACAACCACTCGCGTCGACAAAGAAAATTATTAAAAGCGAATCATGCGTCGTGAGTTGCCCTAAAGTTTGCACGTCTAATTATCATCCATATCGGCTGCACTCTCTGAAACAGATGAAAGACAAAGAGAGCAGAGCAGGGAACACTTTGATGCGCACGTATTTTGCCAAGTTGCATCTCTAAGCCTTGTCCCATTTCTAGTACTGTGGAGTTTCCTTCTTTCCTACGAATGGTTTTTAAGGTTTATCCAAATCTGACACTGCAGGAGGCTGCTGGAGGTCTCTGGTGGGTGTGTTTGTCATCCCACTGCTTCACAGACTCAATATAGACTTTAGCAAAACATCTTGGAAGATTATTCAGCATCTTATTCACTGTGGTCTAGACGTGCCTTGATACCTAACAAAGAAGACTAGTTGAGAAGTTTTAACACCAGACTTGTTCTGATTTACCAGCAAGAACCAATTTATATACTTGTATATATATATATGTGTGTGTGTGTGTGTGTGTGTGTGTGTACCTAACTGCTCTGAACAAACTGTTCCGGGCTGTTCTTCCTGCTCAAACCTGAATCTGCAAGCCCATTATGAAAGAATCTCCTAGTAAATCATAATAATAAAACAGTGTCACACACCAGATTACCTATTATTTGACTGGGGCTGCTTGTTCCGGTGACCCTACTGACCCAATCTTGTGACAATTTGTCAACTTGAAGTGATTTTGGCACCTAAGCGATACAGTGTGAGAGGTTAAAAGGTTACGTCATCCACCTTTTTGCAGTATTATTTCTCCCTCATGAGGTATAGATCTGCTTTTTGGCTTCGTCTCTGCATGGTGCGTTCTCACCACAGGAAAGCCATAAGTCACCCATAACTGTTTCCTCTGATGAAGACAGCGATGGTCTGCTCCAGTGTGATGGATTGAGCTGTTCATACCTCACAACTTGGCATTGAAAAAGCCGAACTGAACTATACAGCAAGGAATATGGAATCATATTAATTAAAAAGAGTGAAACGAGCGAGCGAGAGAGGCCGCCTGCAGAGTGAGGGTATAAGCCCTGCAGCGTGGACCTTATTAGCAGCGGGTCTGAGAGCAGCAGGTCTCTGTCTCCGCTCAAATCCCCACCAAAACACACAGCAAACACACGACGTGCCCCCACCTTCACCCGGGCCTGTCCCATCCATCACACAGCAGGTTAATGGGCACACACACACACATTCAGGTCTCTGGCCCCTAGTCCAATGTTTGAAGCTCATAGCTCAAATCTGTCATGGTGAAGTCAGCGCTAACAGAGGAACACTGTTAGAATCCATTACCACATTCCTGATTCAGGACGGAAAGAGCTCGCTGTGCTGAACTCCTCACAATAAACCACTTAACACAAATCTGAACTAAAATAAACGCCATGAGAATGTGTTGGATTTCAATACACACTAAAAATGTAGAAGAGCACAGGGAGACAGAAAGAGCAGACCACACAGACAAACAGAGTGACAGACAGATATAAATGAGAGACAGATCATAGAAATATATAAATAATAGACAGACAGACAGATGGATAGATAGATAGATACATAAAAAGATAGATACTTTTTCCCAACTCAGAGTTCTGGGTTTATTATTTGATCATCACAGATGAGAATTCCACTTTAATTCCTCTTTAAACCAGAAGAAATATCCTCCTGTGATCCAACACATGTCTGTTTTCTCTCCAAGAGCTTGTTCAAAGCTCACTCTGACAGACCTGTCTGTAAAAAACCAACCTCCAAAAAGGAAATAAAAATTAGCAAAGAGAAGATCAAGGGATGAGGGGATGGAAAAGAGAATTATTAATGACACCTGTGTTTTTAGTGGGAGTTCGTTCACTGTAAAGAAAGAGTCAAACGCTAAGACAAATCCACAGGGGCCTGTAAATGAGCTGGATGACCTCGCTCCTCATGAAACTACTGGCTAAAGGAAATGCTAATTATTTGTGCCTAGCTTATTTAAAGCAGAAACACGTCAGTAGTTCACTCAGAGTTGATGCTGAACTCCACATATATCCCTCTAATTCATCGTGACCCTCGACTCTTGTGTGTCCAATAACTCCGGTCACCATTTCAGGCATGACATCGTGACCTCCAGGGTCCAGCGTGACACCTGAAGCACAGCGGCTTCACAGCTGTCACCCCTGACCTGAAAACACACACATGCGCTCACACAGACCCCTCACATCAATAACGGCGTGATCTGAATTCTGAGGGGCGAAGGCTTCCACGCGTTGTGTTTTAAGGGAATGGGGTGGCAGACTCTGCTGCTAAGTGGATGGGGACCTGGATTGACCCCTGGGTGGGGGAGAGAGCCGTCAATCAGTGGAGCAATTTACGCTAAGACACCAAAAACATCTCGGTCCGACCTGTTCCCACATGACACACACACACAGACTCACATGGACTCACATAATTAAGCCAGGATGCTTGGACAACTTTTCTCTGAATGTAACCAGGAATGTCATGTGGATGGATTGACTAGTGTATGTGTGTGTGTGTGTGTGTGTGTCCTGGCAGGTCATTACTGCTCAGCCATATCTAAGAAATCACACGTGACACACATACTCACACACAATTCTAAAACCTGACACATTGTTATTTTAGTGTTATTCATACTTTTATATTATTTGTTCATATTTTGAATTTACTTAGTATACATACAAACACACACACATATATATATATATATATATATATAGTGATCACTTTAATTTTAGAATCATAGAATCAAAGAGTATAATATCTACTCCCAGAATTCCAGGTGGACTCAGACAGCCGCCGTCCCTTCATTCCATATTCCAGGAGCAGAATTCCGTGTCGGGGCCCATCAGAGCTAATAAGAGGGCCATGTGATCCCAGCTCAGAATCCTGCATATATATTTTTTCTCTCTCTGTCAAAAGGGAATTTAGGTCAAACATTAATTGTTCCTGTCAGATGGCTGGAGGAATTGTGGATATCGGGGGAACCTCTCTTTGTTTTTCTTTAATCATGGGAGTCTGCGTAGGGCGGACTCTGCACATAAAAACTGAAGATGTATTGGTTTTATTCCAGCTGGATGTAAACGGAGCTCCGTACTTCACACATACGCAAATACCAAGGGTGTTCTGGCCTTTTCTCCTCCCGTGTGACTTCCCTTGTCCCCCACGGACACAGAAGTCCCTCTCTGCAGTGAGATAAATGGGCTTGTCTTCATGGAGAGCTTCTAATTAGTCTCTATATTGCATTTTATAAGTTTCCTCCCCCATGCGCTCTTATGTAAAGCTTCTCAGATCCCATGTGCTCCACAGAAGGTGGTTTCTATTATTAGTTTTAGGGTTACTTTGAATGACCTGTGTATATTATTGATATAACAGTTGAAAAACTGGAACAAGGAGTGCGTGAAAATACGTTTCGACGATAAATGGCAAAACTGTACATCAAACAAATGAAACATACTGTGTCACTTGTTCTCTACACAGAAAAGTACATGGTACAAGGTATACGTTTGGCTCATCGTTATCATTTCTTTTTTTCATTCAATCATCAAGATCTTCGTAATAGTGGTTAAAAAAAAGAAGATGTGCCATTAGAGCTTAAAAAAAGCATGAGGAGAAGGAGGCAGCGCCTAGAAAACTGCTGATTACAGAGAGGGAAAGATTACAGGACAGAGTCTCTCCTCTGAACACACACACACACACAGAGCGCACATGAAAGGACTTTAGCAAGACTGATAGTTAAAGTGATAGAAGATAGAGTAGGTTCATTATTTCTGGAGAAACAGAGAGTTTGTGGGATGTTAGCTTGTTCTCTCTGTGGATTGTCTTTGTGGGCTGAAATGAGAGAATGTGTCAGACCAGACTAGCCAAGCACAGAGACTTTAATTGCTCTGGCACAGTCTAATTAAGAAAGATCCCTGTCCTGCCCCGAGTGTGTGTGTGTGTGTGTGTGGCAGGTGAGCAGCACAGGACAAGATGATCCATTTACTGGAATGTAAATTTCTTTTCTTTTCACACACATAGGTTTGCCTAGCTAAAGTAAAAGCAGATTAGCTATATATAAGCCCTATACATATATTATATGGATGGAAACAGATTGTAAGTGCAGCTTTAAAATGGTAAAAGAAGAAACAGCATTGGAGCTGTATTTAAAGGAATAGTTCACTCAAAAATGAAAACTCTGTCATCATTTACTCACCCTAGAGTAGTTCCAAATCTGTATGGATTTCTTTGTTCTCCTGAACACAAAGGAAGATATTTTGAAGAAAGTTTGTAACCAGGCTGTTTTGGGTCACCACTGACTTCCATAGTATTTTTTTTTCCTACTATGGAAGTCAGTGGTGACCCAGAACAGTCTGTTTACAAACTTTCTTCAAAATATACTACTTGAGGGTGAGTAAATGATGGCAGAATTTTCTTTTTTTGGGTGAACTATTCCTTTAAACTCAAGACTTGAAACAGACTTCATCAGCTGATCAAAAGTTTAAGACCAAAGCCTTAAAAAGTTACAATTTGCAGAACAGCATGGCTTTCGTGTCAATGTTCTTCAGGAAGTAACACTGTCATGAACTCCTGATGGCAAAGAAAAACTAATATTTCTGTTTTTGTTGAATTTTTAGTTTTGGGCAATACACAAAAGGATGTTTTGCTGGATTTTTCTCACTTTTTAGATACTTAACATCATACAAACCACTGTGTCATTGTTTTTATATTTAATGATGGCTTTATTTAGTATGTTTATTAAGCTGTTCTCCTCATGGGAACTGCTGGTCTGCTCCACAGTGTAGGTGATTTCAGATTTTACTGCTCTTGTGGGAAACATTTGGTCACCATAATGTTGGCTAAACCTGACCTGCACAAACACGAGGACAAAGACATTCACAAACCAACGCTACTGAAGAGCTTTTCATCTGAAACAATACCTGAGTAAACAAAAGCACATTTATGATCCTCTGTCTTTTTTGTTTATCTGAGACGGCCCTAGTTTTTACTGTCCTTTATTGTCTGCTTGTTCACACACACACACACACACGTGAAGGACTCTTTGAAGTGCTGAGGGGGATGATAACTTACGACATCTGTGATCAGGAGGTTTATGAGAGAATACTGAGAGTTTTCGGTCGTGTTTGCTCTTGACTGAAACAAACTACACTAGATTACATCATGAAAACACAATTTCACTATTATTTCACAAGCACAACCCCAAAGGAAACTAAAATCACAAAGGAAATTTCATTAATATATGCAGGAGATTAAAGGAAGGACAAATGAAGACTCTTTCTTTAGTTTTAAAGCCACAGTCTACCAAAAAATGAAAAATGTGTCATCATTTACTCACCCTCACTGTTCTTTCAACACATCTACTCTATCGTGTTTCACAGAAGAAAGTCATACAGGTTTCTGTATCCCTTTAAGACATGAGCAATCTCACGTGCATCTGAAGATCTCTGATCTAACACATAAGGGTATTTTAGTAACTATATCTAACGTCATCACTTGAAATCAGTGGTATTTTAGTATTGAGTATAATGCTTTCATTTTGTAAATAATATTTTGAATGTTTTTATTTCAATTTGAAATAAAAGCGTTAGTAATGATTTTTGTGTTTTTGTCATTTTTAGTAGTGTATCTCCATTAGATCTCCATTAGCAAGCGCTCAGAAACAGAATGCTCTTGTGGGATGATGTCACTATATGTTTGGCTCATATGAAGGAAAATGAGACTGCTGACAAGGAGTAAACAGAAGCTGTTATCTCAGAGCCGATGCTGCTGTTGTGTCTAACGCACAGAAACCGTCTCGATCACAATGTTACATTTCAGAGCCGCTACATTCCATGTAGTCAGTCCAGCGGTTTTGGAAAATGAATGTTGCTCAGGGGCGAGTCGAATAGATTTGATTTCATTGGTATCTAGTAACACCAGCTTGCTCTTTTTCTTCCTTCTCCTCGCCTGTAACAGTATATTCCTTGTTCGAAGCCCCCAGGAGAAATCTCAGCGTTTTGAATACAGAGCATAGCTGAGGAATGAGGAGATGAGGGAGGAAAAATAAGCCGCGTTGATGCTCCGAGCCGCTCCGCTGGGACAGGACTCATCTGAATCTGACTAGGAGTCCAGGAACATGCGAGCGGCCAAGAGAAGAGAGAGAGGAGATAAAGAGAACGAGGGAGGCCTGGAAATCAATAACCCAGCAGAAAATCAGAGTGCGCTGAGTTGGGCCAGTGCCTCCTCTTCACCTCCTCACGCTCTCTTCAGCACATTGAAGATACATCGATTCACAGCAGTGTCATTGTTTGAGCTCAGACCTTTTGGCAGATAGAGGAAACGCACAGAGAAACTGACTTGTAGAAGTCAGGGTTAAAGTAACAGCAAATTCCTTACACAAAGCTACAGCAAATCTCCTAAGACTGCTTCGGTTTATCCGTCAGTCTTCTATAAAGTGCACTGGTGCAAGGCTTTCAGTTTGGTTGTTTTTTTTTCATAAAGTATAAAACAAGTGGAAAGAATAACAATAACTCCGGCAAACAAACAAACTTTATTTAGCTAGAAAATCAAGAAAGTCTTGTTTTTTATTAATATTATATCATATATTACTAATTAAATATTGATTATGGGTGTATAAAATAAATACATTTCAAAAACTGTAATGCATTATAAATATTATATATGTTTTATTATAAATAAAAAAACTTTATTTTATATATATATATATATATATATATATATATGTAATTATTGTATTGAATTTTGAAATAATTTAATATAGTAATCTATATATATATAACTTTTTATTCAATACAGCAATTCAATAAATTGTAGGAATTGTAAAAATAATAATAATAATAATTATTATTATTATTATTCAAATACATATTAATAAAAAGCAATTTTTTAAATGGATGCTTCAAACTATATATATATATATATATATATATATACCTATTAAAATCTACTATTAAAAATCGAAATTTCAGTTCAGTTTAAGTGGCATAATAATAATGAAATATTTTACATTATATTATAAATTGATATAAATATATTTGTACATTTTCCCTTAGAGAAAAATGTCAAGTAGAGCAAAATCTCTCATCACCTGGTACTATATATATATATATATATATATATATATATATATAACATATAAAAAAATGGCATTGTTTACATGCACTTCCTACATATTTAAACATACCTACAAGTCATATCTCAAACTCTCAGAAAGAGTCTTTACAAAAAGAGTCTTTAAAAAAATAAAAAATAAATAAAAGTTTTACTATAAGGACATGTGATGAAGAAGACATGCGCACGGTGTATCTCGGACCAGCTCTGAAACCCTCTGAGAAATTTAAAGCTGCTCATTATCAGCACATTCTGGGAGAGGCGGACTCCCCGGAGAGTCCGAGCGCACTGATAGCATCTTCTGACAGAGGCACCCAGACGCTAAAGAAATGAGATACGGCTCAAATGAGAGCGAACAGAAGAGGAGAAGGGGGCCGGGGTGCAATATCACCGCCCCAAAGCCTCTTATTCAGTCAGAGAGTCAAGTTGAGGGCGAGACCGTTCGAACGGGTTTATCTTTGCGCTAGCTTAGATGTAGGCTAATCACTCATGCCCTGACACGTGCTGAAAGGGTATTTCCTCAGCTATTAGCAGAGCGCGCCATTCATCAGCCCACTGTTAGCATGCTTAACCTTTAGTCCGAAGAACCTTATCGATTCCTCTTTAAGCCAAAGACTCAAAACAAATGTTCTGGCCTAAACTGCTGACCTGAAAGCAGTCGCAAGATTTCGTCAGACTGAATGATTAAAGTCACTATAATCAAGGTAAACAGGGCTTGTTCAGAAACAAGGAGCGTTTCGTTTGCTTCGCGCCGTGACCTTGCTTTTACCTTTCTGAAGAAGGGGATGATGGAAAAGAAAGGGATGGAGGGATATCAGAAAGGTGAGCCGAGGTCAGCATTCCTGCAGAATAAACGATTCAGTTCAGAGGAGTCATCTGCAAGTGAATCAGACTACAGCAAGGTTGTTTTTGCATGCAACCAGCAAAGATTCGACCAAACTCTCAAAATGAATGGACTAAACACCATGAGGTCAGACTAAAACCCTGAGGCCACGTAACAAATAAAACAAGTTAATCTCTACACATCGGAAGTTTTCCCTACTGTACTCGGCTTACTCAGAAAGTACTGCAAGGAGCTGATGAAAGAGCACCGAAAAGAACAAAGGTGAACATGCTAAATTATAAATGTGCTTGTTGATTTTGTGACAAACTATGATTACTGAAATCATAAATAATAGACGACAGCTACATGGAAACTCTGAAGCCAGCATTCGTTAATTATCCCAAAGCAATTCATTATAAATAAAGATGACACTGCTTAATAAAATCCAATTCAAAGTGGATAAATAACAGTGGCAAGAATGCCGTAGTCTCATATACTGAAAATGTCACAATAAAGATTGGCAATAATTTGTAAATGATGATTATTTACCAAAGATATGAGAAACCAGACGCTTTTTCAGTTTCTATTTCACCTCAAATCAAAACATTTGCAGATTCAAAACAAATAAAGTCACGGAGCTGAAATATTAGGGGGATCTCGGCAGAAAGAAAATAAATAATGTGGCATGCAGTTAGAGTCTAGAGTTTCGTGTGATTTTCTGCAGTAGCTGGCATTTGCTCACAAACAAACGAAACCTCTGCGTCTCTGGATGTGAGGAGCTGGAGAGAGCTGTAACGCCGCTGTTCAAATGTTGTGTCTTGATTTTCAAAAGGAAATGTGCAACGTGAAAGAGTTCTCATTTGCGTGAGTATTGCGCAGGAGTGTTTTATGAAAGGCTGCCAAAAAAATGTTGGCATTATAAATGTGTGCTTCACACAATGAGACTACCCAAACACCCTGAAACGAAAATAAAACTGTCACATAGGTGGATGGCGTAATTAAAGTCAACACTGCCTTTTGCAAACGCCATTTTACTTGAGTAGCCTGACATATCTGAGCGAAACAGGATATTCAATGAGAAAACAATTACGACAGGACTTGATTTTATCCATCTGGAATTAAATTGGATCACGAACAGAGGGTGTAATATGCCAGAATGAAAGTAGGTTGGAAAGTGATGTTTTGATGAATTGATGACAACATATTATTATTATTATTATTATTATTATAAGGGATGTTGAAAAATAAGATTGATTGATAACATTTTTATTATTAGTAGTAGTACTATTACTAAATGTACAGGTATGTTGAAATGTTGAAAATAAGAGGGACTGATAACATTATTATTATTATTACTATATAAATAACATATTATAATATAAAATAACTATTAAAGAACTATGAATATGTCAAAAAAACAAACAAAGAAAACAATTAATAATGATTCATGTTAAATTTAAATACAGCACACCTGTGGTTCAAGTCCAATAAAATAATAAAATCAAAGAACCATCATTTCCAGATATTAAGGAACTAATGAACAATTAAGTAACATTAAGTAGTCTAAAAAGGAGTACATTTTGCGATAAAAAACTTACTACAAATGTAAAGAGGACCGTTTTTAAATTGATGATGAATTAAAATCTATACAGCAAGCCGACAGATCAAAAGCTTATAAAGACAAACTAAACTAAAATAAATAAATACATTTAAAATAAAGAAATATTATTCTTACTTTCCCAAAAAGAACAATGCACAAAAATGTAAACATAAATCACATAAAATGATTTGTCTGTCTAACTAAAAAGAGAGGTTTAAATCCATATGGAGAGCCCGTAATGTATGCAAATGACTAAACCGGGTTTATAGTTCACATACTGATTTTACTCAGAACCAGAAGAATGCTTGCCACATTCTGAGCTTCCCTACCAATTTGTCCTGCACTCTCTTATTACTCCAGACTGCGGACACTTCTTATTATCTCTGAACACAATGCTTGTTTGCGGGCTGGATATTTTTACCGGGTTCGCCGGCTCGGCCTGTGTTGCCACATGTTTTGGCTCGCGCCTCTGAAGGCTCTCGGTTTAGCTCTGGTCAAGGTTGTGTGTTCAGTTTGGATTCAGGCCGCCGTCTCCATTTGCCAACACACACAGAACGGACCCATAACTCACTCAGCAAGGCCCTTGAGAGACACGACGCGCTGGGTACTCCAACCTCTTAAAACCAGAGCTACAGGCCTGTGTACCGACTCTTCTCGCTCTCGTTCGATCCGTCAAGAAAAAAGCCTTCATCTCTTTTGCTCCCCATCTTATCTTTTCTATCTCTCATCTAATATTCTCTTTATCTGGGTGTAATGAAATTGGGATTCAGAGCGTGCCCCTCTCTCCCCCCTCCACTCGTCCACTTTCGCACTGTCTATCAAACGGCAGAAAGCAGAGGTTATCGACTGCTCTCTCGCTCGCCCGGCAAGCCGAAACCTTCAATTTAATAGAGGAGTCGAAACAGACTCCCAGTCTATCTTTAACAAAGCGCCACACCATTTTCTAGCCCTGATGAGATCCGTCGAGCTCCCCGTCGGTTCCCGGGGGTCCCCGGCGTGCCATTCGCGTTCAAAGAGTGTCAGCCCCCATTACCCGTCTCTGAGACAGACAACTAATAACACTGGATCAGCCTGGCAGACCGCAGTAGAATTCGCTCACTCAATTTGACGCCTGGTTTCTCTCGCCTTGATTCGCTCGTGTGTTTAGATCAAAATGCCACGCAACGAGATGCGCTAAGCAAAGACGGGCCCTAAAAAGCAAAAGCGGGGGAGGGTGGAAATCACCACACGTCAGCGAACTTTCAAGAAAGAAGCGTAACGTGTTTCGCATGCAAAGAGGGCGCAATCAAGCTACAAAGGCAAGTCCGTGTCCGCAAAACCACACGCCCACGAAATCCGCCACGTTCCTTTCCCTTCAAATACCTCCTCATCGCACATGTTTCAAGCCTTAATTATTCTCAGGATGCTTCTAAACAGACATACGCGCCTCGCCCACCAGCCAATAACCCAGCAAAGAATCGCTTAGCATCTGCCTGCCATTAAATCCAAATCCAGAGCGCAGCTGTCCGCAAAAAACTCCTACAAAGTGACCCGATTCGCTCAGCCTGGTCAGATGTGGAGGCCAAAAAACAGGGCTGCAAACTCAAAGCCAAAACCATCTGCCGGTCCCAATGTACACAGAGCTGCAACTGCCAAACAGGCACACGATACGGAGCTAAACAACATCAAACGCAACGGAAATGTAGAAGAGACGTTACGTTATGCCTGTTAATGAATTGGCGACTCAACAGTTGCTGTGTTGTTGTACAAGAAAAAGAGTCATGACTAGAATCTTTTTTTCTATAAGTGGTACTGATACATAATGTTTTTGTTCAACTTTTGAATTAAACAATATTATGTATTATTTCTCTATTACATATCTATATAGAAAAAAGCAATAATAACTGGGCCTAATAAAATAATAATAATAATAATAAATGCTATAATGACAAGAAAAATATTTGTAGTAGTAATAATAATAATAATAATAAAACATTTTTCAAAATAATTAGAATAAACGTCAATAAATATAAGCATGAGCAAAGTAAAATTTAAGTATAAATATTTAATAATAATAATAATAATAATAACATGATTATTATTATTATTATTGTTGTTGTTGTTGCTGTTGTTTTGGGCCTAATATTAATAATAATAATAATAATAATAATAAATGCTATAATAATAATAATAATAAGAAGAAGAAGAAAAATATTTGTAGTAATAATAATTATAATAATTATAGGAATTGTATTTTAATAAACAATACATGTTGTAGTAGAAAGAAAAATATATTTCTGAAAAATAATAATAGGAACATATTTTAATTAATAATAAATGCTATAGCAATAATAAAAATATATTTAATAATAATAATAATAGGAAAAATATTAGAAAAAACAATACATGTTACAAGAAGAAGAACAATATATTTATGGCAAATAATAATGATGATAATAATAATAGATAATAAGTAAAAATATTTAATAATATATATTTATTTAAATATATTTAAATATTATATATATATATATATATATATATTTAAATCTGGTTAGATGTGGTTCCAAAAACAGATCAGCAACACACACAAATCCACAACCGCCAAACAGGCAAACAATCTGAACATCATCTAACGCAACAGAACTGCAGATGAGAGATTCACTTGCCTGTAGAACGAAAAGGAAGTTGATAACAGCGATGTTAAAAGCTCAGATGCTCCACTTCACGATCATATTTCTTCCTATGCAGTCAGTGAATCACTTTTACAAGAGCACTCTACTGTCTTTATAATCCTATAAGCTAGAAGAGCGAGCTACTAATATTGTCCATCAGAGTCTTGTAAAAGGTCTCGGTGTGTTAAGGAATGATAGGCAGGAAGAAACAAAAGACGGATGGCGAAAGTGCGATTAAAAGCATCTAACACCCTGTCAGCGAATTTCAGGGATTGGGGTGGCGCATCTATTTTTCAAAATGACATTTCTTTATTTGACAGGACCTGCTTGAAGGATAGCATCCCGAAATGGGATAGCCATAAAACACGCTGCGCACGGATGTTATTATCCAGAAATGTCCAGCATGACAACATGCAGGAGACACCAGCAACCTGCATCTGTGACGGATGGCGCATGTATGTCCGTGTGCATACGTCCGTGTTCGCTGTCACTCTGCCAGCCCACCATCTGGGCCCGAGCACCGACTATCCTTAATGAGGGGATTAGACCTCATGCATCGCTGTGGGACCCTGAGCACAGGCACACATCAGGCACCAACTGCCCCCCCACCCCACCTCTTTTCCTCCTGCATGCTTTTATATGGAAAACATTACAGCGGGAAGGTAGAGCCGGCAAACCGGGCACTCAGCGAGGGTCACTGATGAGCCTCGCTTAACTATGGTCATTTTTCTGGCCCTGGCTTTTGTGTACATGTGTACCCAACAGAGCTTCTGCAGGTGTTAGATCCCTGTGTGTGTGTGTGCGAAGGAGATTGCCGGGGTATGCACTGCACACAGTGCTGTTTCAGGCCCCCTGGGTTTGTGCTGGCAGACCTTGAATCAGTCCATAATGAGCTCTGCCAGTTCTGAGCTCCAGACGCAGGACAGCGGGACAGCGGGAGAACCGAGCCGCTCTCTCCGTGTCTCACTCGCTGCCTCCTCCGGACCGACACAAACAAAGGACAGAATAGATTAAAAGAACACAGGACATGTAAACAGAGGAGCCACGCTCCTGAGGAAGATAAATGAAAGTGTCAGCCGCTGCTGTAATAAAGGGAAAGCCGTTGGCTTGTGGCGTTCGAGATCTACGGTCAGCGAATGCAATGTTAATACAACTATGACTATCCTCCAACGAGGGAATGATTATAGTCATTAAGGACTTCCAAAGACACGCTTTATTCAGCTGTGGTCGGAGTTTCCAAGACCAACCAGATGAGATGTTTTCTCATGATTTATTGGCTGTGTTTCTATTATATTTGTACAAACTAGGTCTTCATTCACTTTGCATACTCATATTTGCACAAAATAGTTTTGTTTTTTTGTTTTTTTTCACACACATAAACATTGATACAGTAGATCCATGTTGGATTTAAAAATGTATTTAAAATATGTATTAATAAAATATTCAAACGAATCTCTTTTTTTAAACACAAATACAAATTATATATATATACAGTATATATATAATTTTTTAAAATAATATATATATATATATATATACACACACACACACACACACACACACACATATATATATATATATATATAATTATTTTAAAAATAATATATATATATATATATATAAATAAATGTGAGTAGTCCTTTTCCACTCTTTGCCTGGGTGTTCTGGGTGGTTGCCAGGGTGTTGTTATGTGGTTGCTAAGGTGTTCCAAGCGGTTTCTAGTCTATTGCTATGTGGTTGCTTACTGGCTGAAGGCAAAAGAGCCCAAACCCAAATGTTTACAATACTCTGGTCTCGAGTTCCTCCATCAGCCCAAGTCTGAGAGATTTTTTTTGCCTGTTTCATTGTCTCCCAAGCGACAAATCATAATTCAGACTCAAAACAGCAACAGCACACCTCTCCCCAACAAAGCCACATGATTTGAGATATTATTCATATCCGTAGCACAAAAGGCTTAGCGTTACAAGCCAAGGTTTCATACTCAGGGTTTGTTGAGCAATAAATATTAGCAGTGCTTGCTTTGGCGAATGCCAATAAAATGAAAAATCTTGATATCAAAAACACAATTATTTGAGAAATCAGTGAACCTTCCCTTCAAGACTTGGATATTAACAAATAAATGGAAAATGTGATGTGCTTGTCCATTTATGGGACCTTACAGCTCCTGAATGCCTCGCTCTTGAACTTTATCACAGAAAAACAGTGTGTTCAGACCTCTAAGAGCCAAAATACTAAAGCAGCCCTCGATATCCAGAGCTAATCTTTCAGTCCTCAACAGCACCTGTTTATTACAGTTAAGTAATGGCAGCTCTGGGGCCAAACGGAGCGAAGACCTGGCAAGAACCGGGCGCTTTTTATTGTCAAGGACAATAGCAGAGCATTATCCAGCTGTATTTAGTTGTTTGTTAATGTGTTCGAGGCAGTCGTCCAGCGGCGGAGGACACCGACCAACAGAAGGAACCGTGTTGTGTTGGAACTGGCATCGAACGAGCACATGCACAAAAACCCTGATGAACTAGCAGCGGTTTATACATCTGAGAGCGATTGTCTTACGAAAGGCCACTTTTCTTCTTGCCGTCTTCTCTCGTCCATCTTCTTGAGAGGTGGGATGAATAGGCTTTCTGCTCTTTATACACTTGTCCTCCACTGGATAGCGGACTTAGAGGAGGGCAGCGGATCTTAAATAAAGCTAGCAGAGGGCTGACATGCGTGGCGAAGGGGTAATGGCAGGGGCATTGTGGTCCGGGAACGGGAGGCGGGGAGACCCCAAGCAAAAACACTTTAGCGCTGAGAGGACTTCTTCTGAAAGAGCCCTGGCCGATGACAGGACAAAACAAGAGGCCCATAGTCATCAATTAGAAATCGGCAAAACACAGCTGGAGCCAAAGGGGCCTGCTGGAAGTCAAGGGCTTAGGAATTTTAAGGGGAGGATGGGAGGAAAAAAAAGAGTAGGAACAGCATTCAATAAAGGCTAGAGGAGAGAGGGATTGTGGGAGTCGTGATTTAGAGACGGGGAAGGGAGGATGACAGGACTCGGGTCTTATGCAAGCTCAATGAACGGATGGGAAACAAACGTTCAGGGATTTCGAACAGCAAAGACGGCTGCCGATCCACCAGTTTCACCGCATCTCGTGTGATTTCACAGTTGTCGCTGCCCTGTAAATTTCTGCTTGTTTTTCTTTAGAGCTCTTTAACAGAAGAGATGCCAAACGTCACATGGGGATTCGGCCTGATTTGGACTGCTAAATGCCTGTGGCTCTGTGTCAAAAAAACAGAGAGGCAAAAAAATAAAAATAAAAAAGATCGAATCTTGGCACTCTACCCTGAGACATTTCCCAGAAGGAAGGGCAACATGACAACATTTCGTGTTTTTTGACTTCTGGAGGTTTTTATAGCCTGAAAAGGTGAACACTACATATACCATTTTTAATTAGTCTTTTTGTTTTTACACGTTTTTCATTTAAAATACATATAAACCATTGAAACAAGATAAATATCCTGTACGTAATTTATTTTTTTTAAATGTGTAAGATATCAAAACTCTTGAGAATGCATTTTTAATGTGTGTTTATTTTGTCCCCATTTGTTTTATGTATTAAAAAAAAAACAAGTGAAAATAAATCTCCCAGCGCAGTAAAACAATATTATTTCAAGATATAATTAATGAAAACATGCTTTTAAAACAAGTCTTACTCAGTGTTGCCTCTTAAATGTAATTTGTTAAGGATTTTGGGGTATTTTAACAGGAAGACAAGCTAAAAAAAAAGAGAGTAGTTATGATGTTTTTATTGTATAAAAATATATGCACAAAAATATTTTCACATCATTAATCATTCAAAATATTTAACAAAAGTAATAATGCTGAAAATTTTGCATACGTTACATATGAATAAATATTCAAACAGAAAAAAGTTATTTTAAATTGTAATAATATTTCACAATATTACTTTTTTACTGTATTTTTAATTAATTTAAATCCAGCCTTGGTGAGCATAAGAGACAATGACACCACAGTTTCCTCTCACAGATCTCCTCTAGACAGTGCTATACACAGTCTGTCACTTTTAATTGCTCCACAGTTGACTCAACTGTTTTACTGTTGAAACAATAGCAGAAACTATGGATACCATGCTTTCAACCCATCAGACATTCAAACAGCATTTTACACAACCAGGATGCATCTTCCTGGACTAGTTCAACCAGCTAGCACTCTGGCCACTTGTGTGTACAGCCTTTATTTGACATAACACCCTTCAACGGCCCTCTAACAAGACAAGAGGGCCCCAGTGTACCAGCGTAGCCAATACTGAGGACAGATTCAAACACACACACACACACGAACAGACACAAGCACTGTTGTGATGACATTCACAGCTGTTCTGTGTCTGTCAGAGCGCCTCAGCGGCTGTTTTGTGTCCTTAGCTAGAAACACTAATGACAGATGCCATATTTCTCTCTCTCTGGCCTTAAAGAGCAGGATCTGGGCCATGACTCCATGTCTGTTGATCCCCACAGGAGGCCACCGGATCCCCGGGCAACAAACGGGACAAAATTATCAAGCCTAACTGTTCCAACTAGGTCATACGCACAACGAACCAAAACCCAGAAATAATTGATACATGCAGACGTGGAGGACTTGTTTATAGAAACTCTGAGACTAATCATATAAGATGAGAATAGCAGCAGCAGTAAATTACTGTCACCGGAATTCTCATTTCATCCTTTGAATTATTCCTTCGTACTGGCGCTCAGGTAGCGTGTTTGATTTCCCGCGTGGAAGTCGGCATGCTTCTCGAGCGTAAATGTCACTCGGGATGACAAAGTGTTAAATCAAATGCTTCACATATCAGAAAACTGTACATGTGCGCTGTGAGGATTTGACTGAGGACATCAGTCACTGTTAAACGGCTTTGAAAGGAGCCGTTGCGAGCACATGTGGTGACGGGGTCACTCTTAAAAGGGGTTTATTTTCTATATAGGTAAACATGGGCCGGGGCACCGAATATCTACCGATGCAATCCATCACCACGCCTACCTTTCAGCATGGATTTCTATAAGAGATCTCCAGTGTCCCACATAACTGTCCCTGTTGAGTTCAGACTCTGTGCATTTGTGCATTTGTAAATGGGGCTTTATTAATAGCCTGCTCGTTAAACCATTAGAAGTCCAGTCTCATGCCACATGAAATCTTCTAAATCTTGGCATGATGAAGGAGGTGCATCTGGACCACGAGAGGCATTTGGCAGGTGTGGATGCTAATATGAGCACGGGGAGAGATGGGATTTGGAGAAACTGAGCGGGGAAGGGGCGACTTTTAGCCAAAGAATCCTTCCAGCCAATAGGACACGGTTAGAAAACAGCAAAAATAAAGTAAATATTAATAAAATATTAATGTTGGGAAATGATAAGACACAGCCAAAATTAAAGTTTTTGTTTATATAATGCATGTGTGTGTACTGTGTACATTTATTATACACACAAAGACACACATACAGTATATATTTTGAAAATATTTAAATGCATTTACATGTATATATTTAAATTTATAAAAATGTATATTACATAAAATTCTATAAAAATGTAAATAAATATTATAATATATAAATATATAAACATACATTTTTTATTAAATATATAAGCGTGTGTGTGTGTATACTGGATGTGATTGGTAAATATTGTAAATATTTTTAAATATATATTTTATCTATATTTTATTTATATATAGTTTATATTTTTATCCTTGTTGGAACATATAAACTAAGAGAAAAAATGTATTATTATTGGATATTATTTAAATTATATATATATATATATATATATATATATATTTTTTTTTTTTTTTTTTTTTTTCTTTTAT
>JAUCMS010016351.1:0-19394 GCA_032357445.1 Enteromius radiatus
AACTTTTATTTTGGATGCGATTAATCGCGATTAATCATTGCCCAGCACTAATATATATATATATATATATATAAAATGTTTAAAGCATTAATTATAAACTTAAAAATACACATATATTGAAGACACAATCTATGCAAATCAGCCTTAATGCTACAAAGTCTTGCTTGAAGTAACTTTTTCTGCACATTTCTGCAGTGCACTCAAACTTTAAACCTCCATCTTAAGGAAGACATACTTGAACAGCCATGGACTTTGCATGGAAATTTCGGCGAATGCTTTAACGTTCCAATCAAACTTACAAAGTAAGGGATGAAGAAACAGATGAGGCTTTGGTAGAAGGCATCAATCATGTTCATCCAGAACATGTAGGGTTTATATTCCTGTAAAAAAAATTCAAACAATCAGATCCAGGCACAAACCATTCCACGACGACCATGTTTTATTATAATGTCACTAGATGTTTCACTTAATGGAGTCACAGAATGCAAATAAATGGTTTGTGAATAAATCAAATCAAAAGGAAGACCTCTGCAGAGGCATATGGTTAGCAAAGCAGAGGCAACCGCTGCAGTTTAATTGTCCCAGGTTGCAAAATTTCACCACTCTCAAGATGATTAGTGGTTTTTATAAAATGTTTGCTCTTGCTTGTGCCGTTTTCTCCCTTATGAAACCCGGTGCAGAATAAAAGACCCACTTTGAAACGGGTCAGCAAAAAACAATCAAAGCAATAACTGTGGCAAATGCTGCATGGGTAATATACTTCATCTGCTTATAGAGGAAGCGCTGACACTGCAAACCACAGGAAACTCATGTGTGAATACATGTGGCTAAACGCTGTTCATGGGCTTTTATTTACCATTTACATCACATTTTCAATCGTCTTTTCACTCCCAATTATAATTCAATTTACGCAGTTCACGGATGCTGTAATTATATTCTGTCCAATCAGCATGTACCTCTGAGTTTTGTCCGTTCATGTAGAGCTGCGGCAACTCCTGCAGGGTTTCTGCTGACACATCTTTGTCCAGGGTGCCGGTGATGAGCTGAGGGAATGCAGAGAACATCAGGTTGAAGAAGATCAGGTACCACTGATCAACCATGGCTGACCCAGAGAACCCGCAGTAAAACTGGTACCAGAAGATGAGGGCAACGAACATCTAGAGATAGAAAAAGACAGCACAATAGAGGGGAAAAAAGGTGAGAGAAAGACAAAAAACCCCCCACAAAAAAGAACCTACAATGAGGTCTGCAGCTGTTGCCTCATTATAAGTCATGCATCTTCATTACGTCCAAGACATTTCTAGGACCTCCTCAAGAATAGATCTTCATTAATCAAAGAATACATGAAGAACAGGCAACAACGTTTAAGAGCTTCTAGTTATAAACTATTCACATCATGAAACTTCAACCTGTTAAACTGGATGCATTATTACACAGCTATTCTATTCGATTGAGCAGAGCATTTCCTTAATAATGGCTGAAGTACAGGTTCTCTTTAGGTTTAAAGCATTAATACTTAGAGAACCAAAGTTATGTTTTAAAGACTATAAGGCTGGTGCGGTCAAAAGATTGATTGAGAATCACATCCAAAATAATACTTATTGTTTACACATATATTATATTATATATATATATATATATATACACACAGTTTATTTATGATTAAATAAATAATTTGTGATTGGGAATATTGCCAAGAACTTCATTTGGACAACTTTAAGGGTGGTTTTCTCAGAATTCAGATGTTTTTTGCACCTTCAAAATTCCAGATTTTCTAAATAGTTGCATCTCTGCCAAATATTGTGTTATCTTAACAAGCCATAAATCAAAGGAAAGCTTATTTATTCAGAATAAATGATGCATAAATCTGAAGTATAAATGTATACTGAAGATAGTTTGTGGCCCAGGGTCACATTTAGGTATTTTTTAGCCATGCAAGTATAATATACATCAAGCTAATCATTATTAAAAAAATAAACCTCATTCAGTGTAATACAACACGAATCACTATCTAAGAGTTTATGTTTGCGAAAATGACCAGGCATCTACTATGCATTACTGTCAAATTATTTTTTAAAGTCCCTTTACAGTAGTTAATAACCTATATATTCAGGAAATTAGCAAACTTCAGAGTCTCACAGCATTTTTGTAGAAGAAGTAGAGGATCATGTTGGCGAGACGAGAGTAACACCAATGGCCGTGAACCAAAAGCAGCTTCTGCAGGTATCGAAACCGCGGCAGGGCAAAGTCACTGGCCATTACCGCCTTAAAAAAAAAAAAAAAAAAAAGTGAATAGAACAGTGCAGACAGAAAACGTTAATACATGTTCAATACAATTAAATTAAACCTATTTTCACAAAGCAATGGACCACACTAGCGCACAAATAGGCAAAGGTTTAAACATACAAAAAAAAAGTTTTATTTTATGCTTGTGCAAAAGTATATATGTTAAATACTTTTATATATTCTTTTACCTTTACGTTATATAAAAAGGTAAAAAATGCACACCTTTCCTAAAATGTTACATATTCGCTTATTGAGTTAAAGCATTTAACCACATTCATATAAAGACGACTTAGACGACATCTGCCTCGAGGCCCAAGATCTGAAGTGAGACACACACAGACATGGTGGCATGGCATTCATATACATTCACAAGACAAAAGATTAACATCAGTCTGGTGACAAAACCCTTGTGAGGACATTTTTGCATAAAAGAAATTATGAAAAGCCTTCCTGACTGGAATCTGGTGAAAATGATCCCCCGTCCATCACCCATCTATTCTTTATCATGTGTTTTCGACAGCTGAACGCATCAGGCAGTTAACATGTCATCTATCAGCATAACAGATACCGCCTTGTCGCCTCTAATGGCGTTTGGGATTTTAATCAGTTACAATTGGCCTGACAGCTGCATCAGCTATGTTCTCTCTCCTCGTTGTCATTCTCTCCACATCATGAAAGCATAAAAAAAGCAGGTGAGATCAGTTAATACCATACTATGTTTGGTACATTACGGTCTATGGGACAGAGTCATAAACAGATTCTCATTAGGGTTTTTAATACTGAACAGTGACCTCAACAAGATCTCGGATAAGAAGAGCACTTTGGCACACAGAGTGGGTGACTCATTACGTCCAGATCTTTAGCTGAATTAATTAATCTGCATGACGCATGAGACGAAGCATCAACCAGATGAGCTCATGGTGCTTCCGGTCTCTCTTCTCACCTTAACAGGACGTATATTATGTAGGCCTGCCACTGAGAACAGAGCTGAAGAGGGTGGGTAAGCCATTTGTGGGCAAAGTGGAGATTTTCTGAGAAACCAGAACGAGAAAGGCTGTTCCCAGCATTGAAAAAGTTTTATAAATGATCTACTGAAGCAACCATATGCTGCATATTGACCAAACAAAAAAAAAAAAAAAAAAAAAAAAAACTGCTGCCACTGCATTTAGGTGAACTGCCCTTAAGAAAAGGCAGGTGTCAATATATCAGGGAAAGTTTCAAATAGGTCTGCTTTAAGACCCATATTTCAAATTTATGAAATATGTGGCAATATAATACAGTGCCAAAATTCTTTCTTGTAAAAAACAAAATCAAATAAAAATTCCTAAAATCAAGCTAATTTCTAGCATTTTTTTAAAGTGTTAAAAAAATGTATGCAATTTATACTGAATACATGCACAGTACCATTCTAAATTCTGGGAAGGGAAAGACGGGATTATTTATAGTGGAAAGGAGTGATTTGATTGGCGATTGTAGTGAGTGGATTGATTAGGTAATGTGGTGCCAGCCGTGGTTAATTCGTCCAGCAATCCTCCTGAAACTATGTTATCAAAACATTCAATAATAAGCAGCAAATTGTTACCTATTCTAAAGTGTTACCAAAATATTTCATAATACTGCAATATGTGTATGTTTGTATATATATATATATATATATATATATATATATATATATATATACACACACACACACACAGCAGTATTATGAAATATTTTAGCAACACTTTAGAATAGGTAAACCTGTATAATTTATGGTGTTAAACAAAATATAAAAATATGTAACTATTCTCAATAATATGGTTAAAAGCATTTAATTATTTGTATTTAGGGTTGTTTTCCCTGTTGCTGACCTTGTCAGAAGAGACTGCAACTCATAATTGGGTCGTGAACCACTGGTGTAAGGTACCATTTATTAACTGTCTGAGAACAGGCTATCTTCGTATCTTGGCCAAAACGTCTTCATAAAACATGAATTATGTATATCCAGAACCTTGGTGCATTAACTCTGCAATCCTGCTTTGCAATGTTCATACCTCTTGTATTTCCCACTTAAGCCAGTGTATAAAATGTTGCCACAATTTATTTGTCCTTACCTGCATACCCTCCTGTCCAGAGATCCCCACCCCTACATCAGCCACTTGGATCATACTAACATCATTAGCTCCGTCACCTAGGATGAATGAGAAAACCATAGACAAAAAAGGGTGAGAAAGAGGGGTAAGTGAGTTATCAATTCCGTTTCACTTTGCACAATGTCAGCCTGCATTTATGCAAACATTGCATCAGCAGCAAAGTGCTCTGCTGGCAAAAACAAACAACATAAATTAACCGCAAAAGAGCTCAGAAAAAAGCTGGGGTTTCTGAAATTAACTGGAATGACAGAGTGCATTAGCAGGGTGACATGACTTTACATCAATGTCACCTTTTACACATCTGAAAAATGCTTACTACAAAGTCAAATCACACAGGAACCCAAAGAGGGGGCAGTCATGTGAAATTTTGCATTCCATTCTTCAGTTCAAGCTTAGGTCTGAGCTGCAAATCAGTATAGGAATGTTTAAAGAGCAATCTAACTGCTTCAAATTAACTTCTTGACTGAATATCTGATATTTTGGATTTGTTTCATCCTGTTCTGTATAATTGTTTTAAGTTTTAAATTTGCGCTCTACATAAACTAAACGAGGCATGCTGTTAAACTATTTAAGTTAAACCTCAACCAGAAAAAAAACCCCAACAATTTCTGATGGTCTGCTGCTTAAAAAAAGGCTCAGTTCAAATAGTTCAAAGAAATAAGCCCATCAAGTCAGAAAAGAGACCTAATCCTTAAGGATATTTGATTACAGGAAAATTAGGCTAGTCTTATAAAATAAAGAACACCCAAAGCCAAAACAGGCTGAAGAACTACAGAAAATGTGCTTTCACTGAAGAGCTCCAGAATAAGACTTTTAGTGCCTCGTTAAAAATATATACGATTATGAGAATAAAGTCATAATATTTCGAGCATAAAGTCAAAATATTATGAAAATATTTTTTTTGACCAAAAAAAAAAAAAACTACAACAATTACATGATTATGAACTGTAAATTGACTTTCTGTCTGAAAATTCTGTAGAGTGAGAGGCAGAGTGTAACACATAATGTGTGTTCAAAGATGTTTATCTTGGACCTTTGAATTTGCCTTGGGGTGGTTTTTAAAATCATCCTCTGTTGCCTGAGTCATAAGGCGCTGTGCTGACTTGACCCCAAGCTCGCATCAAAAGCTGACTTTCAAGCTAAAAAGCTAGTAGGCTTTGAAGTATATAGAAAAGTAATAGCCTGCTGAGACCGTCAGTTGCCTTTGTCCAAACAGAAACAAACAAACAAGGCAGCCAAATTCAACAAGACCACCTTTATTTGAAGTACACTAACAAAGCAAACATGCTTAGAGTGAGAACCGGTAACATCTGATGTGAACGTGTCTGTGCAGTGTGCACCATAAATGTCCGTTCATTACAGTCACGCGGTGAAGACGGCAAGGCTCTGATTCATACAGTAATGAGGTCTGTCAATTACAAGGCAAAGGAATTTATTTACAGCACCGCTGAGGCTCATTTGTGCACTACCTCTTTCGTTCCCATCCAAAATGACAGTGTTAATGTTTAAAAAAACCTGCTCCTGTCTTTCCATGAGACATAAATGAATTACAAAATCTTTATTAAGGCGGAGGGGAATGACCTGAGGTAACCTGCTCTTTTCTGCAGGCAGGTGGCTCAGTCTTGATGCACCTTGCATCTCTCTCCCTAAAGCCATCTGGATAATTAGCCAGAGTGCTGCGTAGGCTTGTAAATGTGGCATTCTGCGCTGGGGAAAGGACAGACACGTGCTATCCAGTCACCACTGAAATGTTTACTTGGCAACACCGGGGACCATTAATCTCCAAATTCAACTTGCCAAGCAAAAAGTATGAGAAACAACCAAAAAAAGAACATCTAGACTACCCATTTTATGCTTCTAATAAAGAAAGAACCAGTTATTGCTTAAAGGGACAGTCCAAGCAATTATTTGCTCACCATCATGTCTTCTCAAACCCACCTGAGGACATATTTTGTACTGGTTGCAATTTTCCATGCAATTACAATAACTGACTGAAGCTTTCAAGCTCCAAAAAGAATCCAAGCACTTCAGAAAAGTAGTACATTATAATACACCGATAATCTTCCCTATATATTATGCTATATTTTAAGCGAAAACCTATTTTATTCTTTTGTTTTTCCTCATGAGTCCTTTTTAAAAGCATGGACTTTCTGAATAAAATATTTGCCTAGTGATGTGTATTTAACGTCACTTTTGATCAATATCTGAGACATTTCTTAAAATGCTTTTGAAAGTCCAAACTTATCAAATCTTTCAATTAGAAAGAGATTTTGTTGGATTGACAATTTATCCTCACATAGACTATTTTAATGGTGCTTAATGGTGTGCTTTCAGGGCTTCAGTCTGTTTATGTAATTGCCCTTAAAAGAGCATATAAAGATCTTGGAACAATGCGAGAGGGAGCAAATGATGCCATCTTTAATTCTGGCTGAGCTACTCCTTTAAACACAATCACTACCAATAGTACTGTGGAAGACAGTGAAGTTCTTTGTGTGTATCCTCTCAGCTCCAGTGTGATGTTTATGGCCACTAGGGGCTCATCACATGCAGACCTGGCTTTAAAAAATATTTATGCAACAAATTCAGCTAAATGAAGCATTGTAAAAAAACTCAATTGAGATTAAGCATTTGCAACAAACACTACAAAAAACAAACAAACGACCAAACAAATCCAGAACTTACCTATTGCCAGCGTCATGACCTTGAGCTTGTTACGCACTAATTTGACCACCATGCTCTTCTGCAGAGGCGTCGAGCGACAGCATAGAACGGACCTGCAACTTCGAGCCACGGCCAGGAACTTGTCCTCTAAACTCTTGTCCAGTGCGTAGGCCAAGGTTCGACCGTCGATCACCAGCCCTAGCCGGTGCACCAGGAAGGGGCTAGAGTGGCCAGAGGAGGCCGGGGAACACACCGGAGAAGAGAAGTGGATGCCAGCATAGTCTCTAGCTGCTTGATGATCTGGTCGAGGGTTGCAAAGGAACTTGGCCTGGATGTAGTGCAGACTGTTCTCGAGCAATACAGCACACGCCTCCTAATAAGAGTTCAGGAAGGTCATTAAAAGATCATGAAGATCTCGAATTAGGCAACATATGGCAAACAGGGAAGTTAAAAATAAACATAAAAAATACCCGGAAAAGGAAAAAAAAAAAAAACTGATCACAATTATGGTATTTAATTATATAACAATATTACTGTACCAAATCACCTTTATTAATAGGATACTCCACCCAAAAATGAAAATGATGTCATTGTTTAGTCACCCTCATGAGATTCCAAATCTCGATGACCAAGAAAACAAACAAAACAAAAAACTAAAATCACAGAGATTGATATTCTCAAATGTCCTTTTTTTGTTCAATAGTAATCCATACAGCATGGTTCCCAAATATCTTAATTGTTTCACAGAAGAAAGCAAGTCATACAGCTTTGCGAGAGTATGATAACATTCTTATTTTTGGGTGAACTATCCCTTTAAGCAAAGAAAAAGTTCTGACTAACACAGCAAGTCGGCGATTAAGACATTCCAGTATGACAGCTCTTTGCCTGTGTGCTTTTTCAAAACAAAACTCATGTGGATGCTTCACATCTTCTCGAAGGAGACAAAATCATGAAGCATCATGAGAGCTCATTCAAGCCAACCCAACTGCTCTGTGAGGGAAACGCCTACAGTCGAATAGTGGACATGCAGGGGAATATGCAAATAGTTTGATATATGGGTGTTTTTTCTAATATAGACACTTTTGGTCTTTTAGGTCTAAATAATTTACCTTACAAAATATTTTCCATTTGTGGTGGCCTGATATGGACTTTTGATGTCTGATATCTAAGAGAACAGGTTAAATGATAAAAAGGAAATATTACTGTATTTAAAACGTCTATTTAAAAGTAATGATTAAAGATTATAAGGGGAAAAATTGTTTATAAAAAAACACTGCAGCATCCCCTAAATATAAAAACGGTCAAGATAACATGTCAGCAGCTTATCGACAAATAGTGCCATTGCACTTCGGACGTCCCGTGTTCATGTCCCAGGTAATGGTTTCAAGTAATATACTATAGTTGAATTAATACCCATTTATATTAATATTGCTGCTTTTGTTCTCCAAATCTTAACAGCAGTTGCTGATAATTAAACTAACTAAAGATGACATTTGACAAACAAATAACAAAAGAATAAACAGAGCATTGCCAAGAGGAAAAAGTGTTAGGATTAATTATGTTTATTTTATATAATATTATTAAGATATAACCAAGTAATCAGCCCATGGGAGATTAAAGTGCCCATAGTGGAAAAAAAACACTCATATGGTTGATGGGTGAGAGGGGGAAAAAAAAAAAGGAACAATAGTGGGAGAAATGGAACTAAAGTTTGTGTTTTCAACTGGAACAATCAGGCCTACAAGTTATGGGCAATACCTTCAGACATTTCTGTCATCCGTGGTTGCAAAAAGCAAAACAAGAATAATAATCAAATCAGAGAATAAATAATTAAATACAATATTAAACAGAATCTACACCAAAGATACAATATAATTATAAATGGCTTTCAATCCCATGCGAGTACTGATATTAAATTTTTGCAAACTCTGTAGTTGCAGGCACGTTGTCAGCTGGAGTGGGCACTGGGCAGCCTGAGAGTAACAGTTACTTTAATAAAGCATATGCGAAACAGAGTTCCCCATAGTTTTAAGAATTCTGAGACACTTCAAGCAAATCAATTCTTTCAGACATTTCAAATTGAAACAAATTGGTTTTGAAATTCAGTTTAGTGATTATTTGTGGCCTTCAATTATATATTGTTTGGAGATAAGGATTCTGACTAAATGATTAGCTGCTAAAGTAATCAACAGATCAATTGTTTATTAAAACAGTCATTAAATGTAGACCGAACATCACTCAACGAGTCAGCATTCAGAGGGAGAAGGAAGTGAGGAGAAAGAGAAGAGCCCATGAGGAGAGACTGCAGCAGCAGTGCATGCTGGGTATACCTGTGAGTCAGCATTAAGAGTGATTATCTCCTCCTCTGGGTCTAGCAGTTTGCAGGCATAGGCGATGTTGATGGCGGTCTCTTGTTTATCTCCTGTCAGCACCCAGATCTGAAGGCCTGCTTTCCTCAGAGATGCGATGGTCTCGGGAACCCCATCCTGAAGTCTGTCCTCAATACCTGTTGCTCCTTTTTGAAAAGAAAAACAGAAAGATTTTTTGGTGGTAACCAAACAGTTGCTGGTCCCCATTGACTTCCATGAAAAAAATACAAAGAAAGTCAATGGGGCTAGTAATGGTTTGGTTAACTACATTCTTCAAAGCATCTTCTTTTGTGTTCAGCAGAAGAAAGAAACTCACACAGGTTTGAAATGACATGAGGGTGAATAAATGACGCAATTTTTATTCTTTGGTGACCATGGCTTTAACACCAGGTGTAAACTAGTCCTTGATGGGTTAAGAGTGCTTTAGGATCTATTTTACCCAGAAGTTGGAGGTTGGTCTCTAGTCGTAATGCAGAATCAAAAAGCAGCTCCTCTCTCCTCTGTATGGCTGTCTCGGCTTCCAGGTGGCACTGTAGCCAACTGGCATACTCCTCCTTACTAAGAACCTGGACCAAACAAATACAATCACATCACTGATAGAGGTGCAACATCAGCATTATTGTGTTGTGATAAAGTGCTGATTGACACACGGTTAAAAACTTTTTCTAGCGTCAAAGGGATGTGTTAAAAAAAAAAAAAAAAAAAAAAAAAAGGAAAAAGAAGAACGCAATAAGGTATTCTGGTTGCTGGCTTAAAAAACAAACAGGTGGAGAAAATAAAACTAACACAATAAGAGGCTTGTTAAACTTTAAGCAGCTCTATTTATTTATGAATTCACACTTAGCTGTGTGAAAAATAATTGTATGCAAGCTGTTCAAGGCTTCCCCTTCTGTTAAGGTGACTATTTAGCAACAGTGATAATGAACATGCCAAAAAAGAAGAAAAGATCATAGAAGAAATGAAGAAATCATACTTTTTATTATTATTATTATATAGCAAGTGTTAGATCACAGCTGGGCTTTAGTGTGGAAAAAGGGGAAAGTAACATTTTGTTGGTTAAGATTCTGTCAATGACAGCAGAAATCTGCCTCAGTAGATCCATAGAAGCGTGAGTGAAAGCATACATTACCATGAATGAGATATGGAGGAAGAAAAAATAAAAAAGATGAGGAAAAAGATGGACAGAGATTGATAGATGTGTCACACAGATCAGCATTCTGGGAAAAATCTCAATATCAGTGCAAAAACACTTACTTTTTCAACACTTGTGTGACAAAATAAAACTGAGGGCTGTTAATTGATTAAAGACTCATATTAAAGACTAAATTAAATGTACATCAATATTATATATATATATAAAAAAAAAAAAATTAAATTGTTATGAGAGTCCAAGTTACCTTTTTGGCGATACAGAGTGTTCGGAGTCCATCTGCAGCATAAAGATTTAAGTAGTTTTGAGTTTTATACAAGATTTTCCTTTGTCGCTTTCCTTTGCAATCATCTGCAATGCGAAAACAAACAAATTAGACAATTCATCATAATATTCTAATATTTAGAGAAGGATTTACTAAAGTAATATTAACACACACACACACACACGCTGTGAAAAACACATTGTAAGCAGACAGCTAAACGAATCACTTCAGCCTCTTCAAGGATGTTTCTCTATGTTGCTATTGGCTTTCTCAACAAGGCCATTAGATTTAATCAAGATGGCAGAGTGTTTTGACAGGTTGAATGGATAAGATGGCTACAGAGCATTTTGAGGTTTATCGCTCCTGTGTTATTGCTCAGTGCATTGCTTCCTGGCAGGAAGAGCAGAACAAACTGTTTGGGATGATCACTTCCCAACATGGAGGACCGTCAGCCAAGACGAGGGGGCGAGAGTGCCAAACCTCACATTTTCACCGAATGATTCATCACCACCCCTGCGACTGTGGGACGACTGGACGTGTTTTTCCAGAGACTGATGCATTGACTCCGGTATTAAATGTTCTTAATAAACCTATAGATAAAGTAAATCCCTATATCACCCCCCAACATGACCCTCCAAACAGCGAAGAGTAAAAGTCTTTTATAAGTTATGCAACAGTGCACAAAAGGTTAAGTGGGGAATTTATAAACCGCTAGCAACAAAAAAGGAGCAGTATCTTTCATGTCCACAGCTCACTCCATGTAGGATGACCTATGAACCAAAATTTAATGCTTCAGAAGCATGTATAAAAGCAAGTATGTGCACAGAATGTTGAAAGCTTTACTGAGCCCTAGAAGATAAACAAACAAGCAAACAAAAACCACAAACTACTACTTCACCATTAAAGCTTGCCTAAAAACTAACAAAACAAAACCAGCCTCAAAACAGAAATCAATACAAACAAAACCACCAGCCGAAACAAAAAACACTAAACAAAAATAACCCCAAACCAAACCAAACAACAATAAAGTACTAGACATGGCAGTTATGATTATATAGTAGCCAGAAACTTTAGTTTTGGAATTTAATCAGAGAGGCAGCTACTCACAGAAACAAAAATTACACACCAGTTTCTTATTACTGAGAGACAGAAATGATTGCCATTCCCTAGCAAAACATTGAGTCCTTTCCAACATTGGTAATGGAGCACACTTTGGAACATTTTTGTCTATGTCCTTCATTCTAACACGTTACATAATGACTGGAAACAGATCGGTACTGTTTTTTCCCCAAACCTTTATGGTTGTCTGGTCAAGACAGCTTTATGTCAGTTAAGTTGTAATAATTTTCTTGTCAAAGACTTGAAAGCTGTGTGGCTCAGGCTGGTACCTGTAGTCTGTTTTTTTTGTGCATTGTGTCATTAGACAAGCATGGCAAACTTCCCACTGCTTCTGAATGGAGCAACTGTACATTCAGTTGGTCTGCTGTGTTAATTGGAAGCCCACACCCAGAAGTGAACCAGGGCTGTAGCTCCAAAAGTACAGGAATATACACCGAGCGTGTGTGTCTGTGAATAAAACTGGTCATAGTCTGTAGTGAGGCACAGTCTGGGGGCGTGAGTGTTTCATGCTAACCAACCCCAACATAGGCTGGACACTAATGAACTTGGGGTTTAAAAAAAAACATTTCCAGACTGCCACTAAACACATGGAAGAAAGATGAAATGACATAACTACTTGCAATGGCACTAGCTTATTGTCCATACAGCTGAAAATGACTAAAAGTGCATTAAAGATTTGTGCATTTGAGACTAAGTCTATAGGGCAAGATATTCACTATTAACTTAAAAACAAGTATGTTTACTATTAGACTATGATTAAAATAACTTGCCAAGCTTTTCTGTGCAAACAAAAAAATATGAAGAATGAAGATGAAATGTACTTACTATCTTATGCAATGCTGCTTTAAATAAATTATTAGTTTTATTCTTATGCTTTTATTTTGTATTCATTTTTTTTTGCAGACATGACTTGTTTTTAATGAAACAAGTGATAAATGATTCTCTTTTCTAATCTGTAACATACTGAAAAAAAAAAGCTAAAGATTGAAAGAAAACTGATTTATTCTGCTTTTTCCTCCAAAAAGATGAGGACTTGTGAACTATTCTAAGGCACAGTTTTATCTCCCCTTTTTTGGCTGTTATCTTGACATTTAGATATAAAGCACAGGGCTGTGCTGTGCATGTAGTACTTCTGTTCAGTCATTTATGTACACAGCATTAGAGAAAACTGCTACTGGAGCTGTTCTCGTGCCTGGAATACTAACAACCCAGTCTACCTATGCTATTAGGATAGTTTATTACCGCTAAAACCCTCGGCTACATCAAGAGCCAAGAACAATCTGGACAACATCCAAAAGATGTTTGGGTGAAGGGGACATATTGCCCTTACCATGCTGACTATGTGGGAATCAAATGCCTATCAGCATAGATCAACAGTGTACGTCAAAATCTAGAGGCCACTTTCAGCACTCCAAAAGCATGAAAAATTCAAAACATTTTCTTGAAAAATCACACCATCTCGCAGTCTGCTCTAAGTAGATGGTGGCTATCTCTCTTTCAATTTCTTGGAGACATTAAAAATATAAATAAAATCTATCCATTACAATATTCTGAAGAAATCAGATGACTTTTGGCCATTTGGCTGAGCTGTTATTCATTAATTCTGCTGGAATAGGCCTCATATGCCGTCTAACTAGGGCATGGGGAAAAAAACCACAGACTTCATTAAAACTTTAGTATCATCAACAAGCGTTCTAAAGCATAATCAACACTGAACTTCAAAATGAAATAACCTAGAATATTTGATTGATTTCATGAGGGGGAAGGTTTGACAGCATGCCAGGCGTTTGTTAATCCGAATTCCAAATATAAAAGAGGAGAGTAAAAAATAAAAAGAATAATTAAAAAAAAAAGATACAGTTCATAGAAAGTGTCTTTTAGAAGCTACAAGATAGATAGGAGCAAAACTGTCAGAAAAGCAGCTTCAAAATTGTAATAAGACGAGCTAAGATTAATATTATTTCAACAAGATGTTATGAGTTATGTTTTTTGTTCTAATGACCGGGCTGTAAAAATAATAAAGAAATAATTGACAACTACCTGAATTAATGACAAAAAAGCACCACTCAAGGCAGTTATAAACTACTTTTCTTAGCAATTATTGGCAATAAAAGCATTTTTCTCAAAATTATTACGCAGCACAACCATTTTCAACACTGATATTCATAAAAATGGCTTCTTGCTCAGTAAATCAGCATATTACAATGATTTCTGAAGTACTTTGTTACCTTGAAGACTTGTATCTTGTCAGGCATATTTTCAGCAAAAATTACTTTTTCTTAAAAGTACTTATCAATAAAAGATAAAATTACTTTAACCCAAAAAACTAGTTGTACATTTCCTTTTTTTGCCACTATACTAGGTTTTGCCTATTTGCCAGTAAGATTATATTCATTTTACATAAATATTACAACATTACTACAACAAAATGTGACATTTTATCTTTAATAGATAAATACTTAATTTACATTTATGATAAGGACATAAAAACTTATCTGAATCCTTACATGTAGACACTTTACTTACATTTAATGTGCTTTCTATGGACATCAAATCACTTTTTTATATTTCTTGTAATGCAGACAACTTGACATCTTTGACCCGTAGACATAACTTGTATGAAACTGAGGGATGGAAAGGGGCCTTGGGACTGGGACATGACACAAACCTGCGTCACTGTAATCTTATAAACTTCATATTTTAAATATTCACTGTAATGCATCCGCATTACGGATCAGAGCAGTTAAAGTATTGAACCCTAGAAATAAAGTGTGGGAACATTGTGCTCAATGTTAGCATACCTGTGGCTGGTCTGATCAAATCCATGATGACTGAATCTGCACCCTTGGTGTAGACCATGATTTGCTCAGTCAGAGGGTGTTTCACCACCACTGACATCCTCTTTCTTGTGGAGTCAAAGCCCAGTGTGTGCAAAAGCTCAAAGCTCAGTTTGCCCAAGTGTGGAAGCTCCACGGTCACCTGATCTGGTAAACGACCGACAAGAGCACACTTATAGGCCCGGGCTGCATAAACCAGCGCTGCTTCATCCGGTGACTCCGCCTCATATCTGAGCTCGCATTCATCTTGAGCCAAAGCTTTTGTTTTATCAAAGTTGGGTGGGACAGGGCTGAAGGCATGCTGCAGGTCATGCTCCGGACGCTTCTCCTCGTTCAGTTTTGTGAGCGTGCTCTCGGCCGAGGGGGAGGACAGCATGCTGCAGCCAACTTTATGGGAAGACGAGCGGTTGGTGGCCAGACTGGAGGAGCTGCTGCTGTTGGAGCCAGAGGTCAGGCGGCTCGGAGTGAAGCGCTTGATGAAGTCCTCGATGGTCTTCACTGGAGACTTCAACTCGTAACGACGCACCTTGATAAGATCCAAAACACATTTGTCAAAACAAAACTCCTTAAATATTTGTGTGAATTCAATATTGCAGCAAACTGGGAGGATGATTTGTAAATCATTCCATAATAGATGGCAAGGCAAATTTTTAACCCGCACATGCATTGAAGTTTTTAAATTCTTAAGCATACTACAGTATGAACCCAATTGCTTCAAATAAAATGTCAAAAAAAGAGCTGTTTATTTTAAAGAAAGAGATTCACAAGATGACTAAAAGATTATTTTTCAATTATTAATTAATTACTCTTTTTTAACTACAAGAATATATGAGGGCACCTGTGTGAACCAGGATTATTAAAGTTGAGTGAAACTAAAACCATAAGAAAATACTAGAAATAAAATAAATGGTAACCGAAATTGAATACAGAATTTTTTCTGTGCTTCTCATTTTCATTTAGTTTAATTCTGATGTTTTTAAATAGCTAAAACTGAAACAAAAATTTATAAAAACTATAGATATCTATAAAAAGAGAGAACCAGATAGAAAATAAAAAATAAAATAGTGTATCAGTTTGCTAGATGCTTGTTTTTAGATGCTACTTGGTTTGATACATTACGGATTAATTAAAAAAATGTGATATAGATACTACAGGTTAATAATACTTTAAGCCTCCATCGATTTAATAAAACATCAGATGCAAATCACTCAGCTCCAGACCAGACTTATATAATGAAGGGGAGAGAAGACTTTAATTGCAGTATCTGCCGGATCTTACATACACACTTGCAGAAGTATGCAGGTCATAGCGCCAGACAAGGTGGATTTTGAGGGCATCTCATGACATAAATTAGTAGAGGGCAAAATTACACATTAAAAGATAGACCATAAACATCTTTTAAACAGAAACAGGAAGTTGCTCCAACTCTACACAGCAAAAAAAAAAAAAAAAAAAAAAAAAACACTAAAAGGAAGTTAACTGCGGCCAAAAAACACCACAGCCCCCACACACAAGGCGTTAAGTATGAGTGATCAAAATCTTCAGTTGTTCTAAAAATTAAAACAAATCTTAACCTTAAACCGATATTGAGATTATATCCATAGCCTCAACAGCGGTTTGTGAAGCATGATACCTGACAAAAAAAAGCCACCAGGATTGAAATTACTATAAAATTGAATATTTACTTTCTGCACTGACTTCTTCTCAACGGAATTTCCTGAATTGCTGAATTTGCAAAATCACTGACCTACAATAGGTTGTATTGACCTACGTCAGTTTCAGTTAATTCCTTGTGGTTGGCCTGCTTACCTTCTGCCGGGGTTGATTGGGTGAGGACACAACCACAGTGTTGCAGATAGTGAGAGCAATAAAAAAGTCAAAGATGTCACACAGGTCAGGGGGGATCTGGTTCAGGGGCTGACTGTGAAAACGCATGAACTCCATCTGACTGCTGCACTCATTGACTTTATCCATGAGCTGGGGATCTGGAGTAATGTCCTTTTCCTATCAAACAAAATAAAATAAAAGAGCAAATATCATTAAGCACTGGGTTACTGAGCGATACATGTAAAGCTTAAGGTAGAGAAGATATGTTCGCCAACCATGGGACTGCTGAAGGCAGTGTGTTTGGACAGAATGCTGGCCCTTTTGGCTTCGGCTCTGCTCCCGGTGCGACGGTGAGATTTGGTGCTCTGTGATCGCAACACCACTTTTCCACTCTGGTGGCTGGTGACGCTGTCCCTCCGTGGGAGAGTGCCACCATGAGATGTACAATCCTCCTCTTCTGAATCCATTTCCTGGTACATAGCAAGCCTCCTCGCTGTGGGAAAGACACTCTTGAGCTGAACATTGAAGACATAAGGCTTCTGGCACTTTTTCCTCATGCTGGTCTGAGCTGAGCTGCCCTACTAGGGACATAGGGCTATAGACGAAATAAACTTCATACTCATATTCAATTATAAAGTTTATAAGTATAGCAGTTATTTGAATGGCCATTTGTAAAATTATAAATGTCACTGTTAATTATGATCAATTTAAAATGAATCCTTGCTGAATAATTCATTTCTTTCATAAATAATTGTAGGCAACACTTACACAACACAACACCAATTCCTACAATTAAATGGTTGCTTATTAGCATTATTAGCTAATTACTAGTGTATTGGCTGTTTAGAAGTACATATAAAATGCATATTAATGCATTATTTTGCATGACCATAACTGACCCCTTATCTAAACTTAACGACTACCTTACTAACTATAAATGAGAATTTATTGTGAGAATTGGTCCCTGAACTAAGGTGTGACCTAATTCTGCTACATGTTTTTGAATGATCTTCAATTGGGGATTTTTTGATATATGCCATTAATTGTAATCATGATTAATTACATTAATTGGCATATAATGTAATTAAGTTTTACATAACTGACAGCCCTATTATTTATATAACATATTGCTCATTTACAGATAATTAATGCTGTGCAAAGAACTACACTGGCTCTTGTGTTGGCACTGAAGAAGCTGAGAATCCTAACCATTGGCGTCATGCGAGTACTCGACTCCTGCCACAGTACAACGGCGAAACACCATCTTGTTTTCAGTGAGCGTGCCGGTCTTATCAGAGAAAATGTACTGCATCTGGCCAAGGTCTTCTGTGATGTTCAGAGCCCTGCATTGGAGGTGAGAGTCTGTTTCCTCATCGTACAGCTCCATGTCCTGATGGATAAAGTACACCTGGCATATTTTCACTATTTCAATGGAAACAAAGAGCGAGATTGGGATCAGCACCTGCACCAGAGAAAAAGAGAAGTAGAGAGGTTTGTTGTAGGTTCATGCAGGGTCATCATTTCAACTACCGCTGAGCACAATGCCAGATGGCAGTTAAAGGAAACATTCATCCAAAACTAAAAGTGAGTCATTATTTAACTGAATGGTTAATTTAAATCTAAAAGAATTACATTTCTTCTACATATGGAGCATCAATGTTAATCTGAACCACATGATAACATTCCCCTTACACCACTTGCTATTCACCTGCAATACTATAATCATGGTCAGGAAGAGATAAATGGCTGAGACCACTGGAGATAAGTCTGTTCCTTCTGGGCTCAGGACGTCAAAGACAGGCCTCTTATCTCCATATTGGAACATCCACAGGCCATGTCCTAGAGGAGGTTTCAGAGACAAACACTTGACTGTATAAGGCATGGTAAAATGAAATCTCTTTGACTGTAGATGTTCAATGAATCTAAAAATGTTGAATGACACCAAAACAGTTAAATCACTGCTTCCTCTAAAAAACTTCCTCAAATCAGACACATCAATCTATCACTGAAGTAGTATTTTTTTTTGTGGTAAAAAGCATAAAAATATAATCCCTTTGCTGAAAAGGTATTAAAAAATTGTTTAATATATTAAAATAAGATTAAAACCTAATCTTGTTTGATTTTTTTTTTTTTGGGATGCAAAAAATAAGATTATTTATAACAGATGAATCTGCATAGGAGCTTCATATTATGTAACTCTAGTAAAAAAAAAAAAACAATGGAAAAAACTAAACAAACACCCCCCCAAAACAATAACTAACACAATAATAACTAATATTACATGGATAGTTTAGATAAGCCACATACAGCATTTTAAAATAACCATAATATGCACATTTCACGGACAATTCAGTCATAAAAGCAGTAATAATAAAAAAAAAAAAGACAAAAAAACAAACAAACACGAAACCCCTCTACAGATGCCAGGTTTTACGTACCAATGGCAGAAAAGAGGCACATGACCAGGAGGATGATGACACACCAGAACACATCTACGTTCATCTGCCGCTCCAGTTTGCTGCGTTTATAACGGGGGCCATTGTTGTTCAGCATTGCTTTTGTTTCATGACCTAAGATTTAACACAAGCCAAAACACTCATTTTGTGTGAACAAGTCATGAAACAAGTTGCATATAAACATGAAAATCACAAAATTAGATACTGTCATTTAGATTTTGTTTGTCTTCCTTTTAAATGCTATTTGTGAAAGTTTTTTTTATTTATTATTTGTTACAATTAAATATTAAAA
>JAUCMS010016591.1:0-19335 GCA_032357445.1 Enteromius radiatus
TAATAATATTACCAAGGGGCAGCATGTATATTGAAAATAGTAGAGGACCTAGGACAGATCCTTGTGGCACTCCATACATCAACACTAATAGTGTCTGTGAGCTCGTCGGTCTGATGTCTGTATGTGTGTCATTAGGGTTCTGAATGTATTCCGTCAATGGGTAGAACATCACTTTTATGACTTTGAGAATGATCCTGATCTCAGCTGTGGACTTGAAGAATACCTCACCAGCACCACACAACTTAGAGGTACGTATCCATGCATGATGCTCATACTCAGTGAGAGACACAGGCGTTTAGAGACTGACATCTGATATTCTGTTTTACAGGTAAATCGATGCGCAAGTGGGTGGAGTCTATCATCAAAATCATGAGGCGGAAGAAACAAACTCAATCAAATGGTATCAGTCACAACATCACCTTTGAGAGCCCACCTCCTCCTATTGAATGGCACATCAGCCGTCCCGGAAACACTGACAACTTTGAACTCATGACCCTTCATCCAATAGAAATTGCTCGTCAGTTAACCCTTCTAGAGTCTGATCTCTACAGGTGAGCAAATCAGAACTATTAAGGATATATGAAAAAAAAACAGTACATTGACTAATTATTGTACATTTGTTTACTTAGAGCCGTTCGTCCATCTGAGCTGGTAGGAAGCGTTTGGACAAAAGAAGATAAAGAGAAGAACTCTCCGAATCTGCTGAGGATGATTAGACACACAACCAACCTCACACTGTGGTTTGAAAAGTGAGTAACTAGCACATAGCCAACTGCATCATCTCAGTACAACACATTTTATGTTGAAGGAAAACCTCATCTTCATTCTTGAATCTTTGTTTCTCTCAGGTGTATAGTAGAGGCTGAAAATGTAGACGAGAGGGTTGCTGTATTCTCTCGTATTATCGAGATCCTGCAGGTTTTTCAAGAGCTCAATAACTTCAATGGAGTTTTGGAGATTGTTAGCGCCATTAACTCAGTACCAGTGTATCGTCTTGACCACACGTTTGAGGTGACCTGTTTATTATACACTCACTGCGTGAATCTGAATAATAATTGACCGATAATAATGGAATATGTGGTTTTATTGTGTATTTGTAGGCAGTGCCTGAGAGGAAGAGGAGGATCCTAGAGGAAGCTGTTGAACTCAGTCAGGATCACTTTAAGAAATACCTCGCCAAGCTCAAATCCATCAACCCACCTTGTGTACCTTTCTTTGGTAAGAGAAGGAGCTGCTTTGTAACGAACTAACATGTATTTGCAAATGTGTTACGTTTTGGGTAGTAAGGGTTTTTAAATGTTTTTGAAGTCTTTTGTGCTCACACAATAGAAACAAATGTTAATACAGTTCACAATAGCTCTTTTCAATTATGTATTTAAGTTTGTTTTGTTTTTTGAAAGCAGCTTTTGTAACATTACAAATGTCTACTGTATTTTTTCCTTTCAATCTTATTGACCCCAACATTTTTAACAGCATTGTACATGTGTTTGTAATGTTTCCTGTCTGTTTGCTCTTTGTATTCAGGCATCTACCTGACCAACATTCTGAAGACTGAAGAGGGAAACCCAGATTTTTTAAAACGTGATGGAAAGGAACTGATCAACTTTAGCAAAAGACGCAAAGTAGCAGAAATCACTGGAGAAATTCAGCAGTACCAGAACCAACCCTACTGCCTCAAAGTAGAACACGATATAAAGGTCTGTATGTTCATTACTCACTCTCACTTTTTTCCTCGACCTCTGTCTCGTTCTTTTGGTAAGAAGAGCTTGTTTGTCTTACAGAGATTTTTTGAGAATCTGAATCCAATGGGAAACATGAGCGAGAAAGACTTTTCTGACTACCTGTTCAACAAGTCTCTAGAGATTGAACCACGGAACTGCAAACAGCCACCCAGATTTGTGAGTTTTGTTGTTGTTAAAAACACTGTTTATATGAAAATGTCTAAACTTAACATTTTTTTAAATATAAAATTAAAAAGTATTATTTTTGCTTGAATAACTATTTTTATTTCTAGTTTATTTGGTGAGGTTGTTTATTAATTTGTGTATATATATATATATATATATAATTTTTTTGCTTAATATTTTAAATACATTTTAGAATGGAGTTTATCAATTAAAACTAAAAATAGTACTAATAATATAAACAAAATCTCACTAATTGTCTGGACATTTTATTGGAAATTATTTTGGTGTGAAATGTTTTCTAAACCTTTTTACTGTCTATAAGTTTTATGTTTCTGCTGGTCATATAGACAACTTCTGAGTAATCAGTTTTGAAAATATGTAGTTTAGCCCATCCTTTTTAAAGATATATGGCTTCTTTCTGATCATTGATGGTACACGAAACAATTGAAATGAATATAATGGAGCGTAAAGTGTTGTGTTTTCACTGTGTTCATGTGGTATAAGTTTATAACAGTATGTTGGTTTTTTGTCCTATAGCCCAGAAAGACTACGTATTCTCTAAAGTCTCCAGGCGTTCGGCCAGTGCGGCAGGCATCAGGAGGAGGAGGGACGCTGAAAGGTCACCCAGTGCCATTAGAACGAGAACCACCTCACAAAATCACCTTCAGGAGCATCGCAGAAACAGAACCCGAGACTCCCCAATCTCTCCCCACCTCTCCAAACACACCCACACCTCCACCGTCTGCCAGCTCTGACCTCAACTCAGTGTTCATTGAGCCTGACCTGAGCAGCTCTTATGGTAAGAGAGGGGAGTGGCTGTCTCTCATTGTTTAAGGATCAGCTAGTAAACTAGTACATCCTTTTCTTCCCCCCTATACATGCTTAAATGGCTTTTTCTGTTTTTCTGCAGGTAACAACACCATATTTGCCCCAGTGTTGCTGCCTCAGTCCAGTAAGTGTTAAGTCCTAATTTAACTTAGGCAGATTTGTCTTGCTTCATGACAGACTATAAGATTGTGTTTTCTCTCTTTTTTTAGAGTCTCAGTCTGTGTCATGTGGCAGTTTGCACCATTTGATTGGTGATGAGCTACTTAAACCTCCTCCGTTACCTCCTCGCAGGGGAGGGACTGCTTCAGAAACCAAGGTGACTTGCATAGTGTTTGAGGAAGAGGTAAACTGTACATGCTAAAATGTCCACACACTGAATATAAAGATCCAGATCCATTTTTGATTCAAATTTCAGTGTGTGAACATTGTTTATATTTGATTTTCTTTCTCTCTTTTTTTTTTTTTTCTTTCTTTTTGGATATGCACACTTTATACATGCTGCTCATGATTTAAAGCTGATAACAAAATATTTTACAAAAAATTGAAATTTTTTAAGTGTCCTTTTTATGTTAATTTTCCAGACCATTGGTTTTTTTCTAGAATACTGTTTTTTTGTTTTTTTTTATACTTGCTTATGGAATCCCGTTTCCACAAAAGGTTATTGCAACTTTTTCTCACAATTCTGACTTATTTTTTCACAATGGTGAGATATAAAGTCAGAATTGGGAGTTCTAGAGTCAGAAATTGAGTCAGTTTCACAGACTTTCATCATTGTACCACATTGACGCGAGTGTATTCTGTCCTCTCCTAAGTTGAGTTCCAGGCCTGAAAGTCCTCCCGCCATTCCACCACGACTGCCGCCACCTCCTCGCCTGCAACCACGTGTGCCAGTGATCAACGGGCCGACAGACGGACCGCTGCCGAGCCCCCCACCTCCTCTGCCCCGCGATCCCCTGCCGGACACACCTCCGCCAGTTCCACAGCGACCGCCAGAGATCTTCATCAACTACCCAGTGAACATGCAGCCATCTCCAGGGGGCCGTTTTCCTTTCCCCAACTCACCCAGCACTCCTAACACCCCTCCCGGCACACCCTCGCCCCGTGTCCTGCCCCCCGGCACTCCTTCTCCACGCGTCCCTCAGCGTCCCTGCACGCCCAGCATTAGTCAACCCAGCCTGGTGCACCTGCCCCCGCCCACTCCGGCTCCTCCCATACCACCTCGGCACAACTCCACCCCCGCGCTGCCAAAACTGCCCCCTAAGACTTACAAGAGAGAACTCTCTCAATCCACACACACTCTCTCACAGCCATCCATACACACTCTCTCACTAGTCGACAACAGGGACAGCAACGAATAAGAGCATCACACCCTAAAATACAGACATGAGTGTGTATGAGTGTGTTTGTTTGTGTGTGTGTGTGTGTGTGTGTGTGTGTGTTTTAACGTTTAACCTGGAACCAGACAATCTAATGCTAATGAAAACCTGAAGATGCTCATTGCTCTCGAGGAATGTGATTATTATGTGATCATTTCACATCCGTGCAGAGCTACGCAAGGTCATGTGCTCGTCGACAGCACATTCACTGATGGAAATGCTGCTCTGAGGCCTTTCGCCACCATCAGACTCTGCTGTGGATGTTTATTTGGTTGCAGGTCAAAGGTCAACCAGGGTTCAACCCGAACACCCTCAGCACGCCTCTCTTCGGTTGCCTTTAAACTCACAGCCGTGACCTTGACCAGAGATTGTACCCTTCAGGTGAACTCTTGACATTTTGGTGAGAGCTTTTTCCTTACACTATTTAAAGCCAATATGATGTCTTAACTCCTCCCCCTCAAAGGCGTACTCATCTATTTGTCACAAACCGATACTTGTGCCGCTTGATTTCCGCACCAGACTCTTAATGTGCCTTCAATATCAGTACTGAACAAAATGTAAGCATTCGCCTTGACCATGCTTAGAACAAATGTCTAGACAACACCTCCGTTCGTCTGTTTGTGCGCGTGCGCTCCAAGTATTCTGTACAGAGTGACATATCTGCCCTCACTACTCACCTCGGCGCTGTGGTGGCCCAGTTGCTGATGTATCTACTGACAATCTCAGTCTGAGACCCACCGGATTCACACACTGTTGTAGAGTGTTTGGCGTGGACCCGTGTCAAGTTTGTGTGTCTTAATAGTGTGCGGTGAGCCTTTTTTTTGCACTTTAGGGCAGTACTGTTACAGAGAAGCAGAGGACTCAAACTCACAATCCTGTGACCTTATGACCCTGTCCTGCTAACCCCAGTCCTCTGGGCTGGTCAGGACAACTGTCGGGCTGTTTCCCAAAACTCATGAACTTTGGGACACGGTCAGAATGTTCTGTTGTAAATCACGCCTCCTGCTCTCATTTAGGTCCGCTCCATCAACCGAACCAGGTCCGTACAGGAAGGGCTTCATCACCAGAGCAATTCCTATCCAGTCGACCACGGAAATGGTCTCCGAGGCGATCAGCCATAGAGGGACTGCAGTGTTTTGTAGTGATGTCACATCCTGTATGTGTAGAATCTCATCCTGGCCACTCCCACTGAGATGACTGGTCAATTTGGTTTGAAGTGTTTTTTCATAGTTCCCAAAAACTCACTGTGTGTGTGCGCGCGGGTGTGTGTGCGTGTGTGAGAATGTGTGTGCGTGTGAGCATTCAAGGCCTGTAACTGCTTTTGTACCATGTTCTCCATGAGACTCATTAATAAACTTGCAGTCTTATTTTCTACTGAACGTTTTTATTCCTCAGTTTATGTACATTCTGTTACATCAAAGTGTTTATTTCTCTCTGACAGATCATATCATGCTGGAAGACATGTTGAATTTGCAGTCGTGTGGGTGCTGGTCATGGCAGTTCACAGTGAGAAAGCAGTCATTTGTAATCTTAGATTTTTTTTTTTAAGTTTCCAGCTATTTCAATGGATGAAGTAGAGATGTTTCCTGTGTATGATTAGTTTCATCCGTTAGTGTCAGACTGTACTGCAGGGCCCTTCGCTGTCCTCACTGTCATGCCACACTGCTTCAGCCCGCTGGACTCCAGTCCCTCTATATGCAGATCTAAAACAACACATACACACATCACTACTCTGGAGTGCCCTTAACAGGCAAATCACACAGTTTTCAGTTTAGCAACAAGATAACATGCATACAATTTTATTGAATTTCAGATACTGCCATTTTACCCTGTCAAAAACAGCTCTTTTCAAAACACTCTGTTCTGTGTACTTCCCCTTTAAATCTTCACGAGCTCTGGTGACCCCGCCCCTCTTTTCCTTTTTTCTTCACCTCAGAGGATGTTTATTTAACGTTAGCTGTATTCACAGTGAAACTTGCTAATTAGCACATTATTATAAAGACAATTTGCAAAGATTCATTAAAAGACATTATACCGACTGCTTCTGTAGGTGAGGCTGGATTATGATTGATATGCGCAAACATAAACGCATTTATGTAGATCAAGGGCACTTTCCCTTCAGAACCAAAGGCAAGTTAACGTTAATCCTTAATGGCGTCTTCAGCCACTCACTTGCCGTGAGTAAATGATTACTGCTATGTTCGTTATTACATTCAACAACAAAACACCTAAGTCGCTTAGGAGTCATGCTTGTCCCTGCATCTCGGACTGATGACAGCTCACTCAGTCTGAGGTAAGAAAGACACCAGTCAACGCTCCTGTCAATCAACAATCGTGGGAGGGTCAGAAGGCTCGATTTGAGAAAGGGGAAAACATTTAAGGAGCTTTAAGGTTTTTTATCATTATATGGTGGTTGTGTACACAAACTGCCAACACACGTTTGATTTCAAACAATTTGTAAAAGTGTATCTGCCATTATATGACCCCTTTAACAAAACATCCCCATAAAAATACGTTGTAGTTGGATTTGTAGTTAATTGATTTAAGTATGTGACAAATGGATGGCATAGGCATCTTCAATTAACACAAAGTGGTCTTTAGCTCAAACTGAATGACAAAAATGATAAATAACTGATTAATTTATAACCGAGATTATTAAATGTTCTGTTGTGCACTGCTTGTTTCGGCAGGTCATCAAGGTAGCATGCTATTCCAAACCCAGCTGTTCCGCCCCTTACCGTGATTGGTCAGTCTCTTGCTGCTGATTATTAATGATCTGATTAGTTGCACTGAAAGACACAGAGTTCTCTTTTGCAGGAGTCACATCGCCCTGAAAGAGACAAGGTGAGTGTTTTTCTTAATATGGTTCATGTGATATTTGAGCGGCTGCATCCGAAATCACATATTTCACCTCCACTATATAGTCAGCATAAAATAGTAGCCTATGTGAAAAGAGTCTGATTTTATAGTATTCATAAAACAGCCGATGAAAAGTCCCTGGATACCTAACTATTTTTTTGTGTTATTCATCCAATGGACACACTACTACTCCATAAAACAGAGGGAAAGGATTTGAGAAAGGCAGCTAAAAGGTCACATGACAAATGTTATAGTTCACCCAAAATGAAAACTTGATGTTTATCTGCTTACCCCCAAGGCATCCAAGATGTAGGTGACTTGTTTCTTTAGTAAAACACAAACAAAGATTTTTAACTCAAACCGCTGCAGTCTGTCGGTCATATAATGTAAGTCAGTGGGCACACAATCTTTGAGAGTAAAATAAACATCAAATTTACATTTTTGGGTGACTATCCCTTTAACAGTCATTGAGCAATTATCTACTCGAAGAGTATGTGATTTCAGCCACAGCCAATGTTTTTGGTGCAAAACCACTTGACCAACATTATAAATAGACTTCAGGGGGTCTAAATAGTGATTCAAGATTGTAGGATGCAGTGGGTTTGTGGTCATTTTCATGTGACATCTCAAACCTGTGAGTAAGTCGGGTCCCAAATCGGCCGGAAGGCACTGGCTGGGATTCTGTGTGGTTTTGGGGCACGTGTTTTTCCCTGCACTCCAATGCGAACCTCAGCAGGAATCGGAGCCCGTCTGGGAATCTGCCATGGCATGCATAATCCTCCCCCTGCCTGCGCGGCTGAAGCGTTGTGAGTGTATGAGGGTTTGAGGAGAACTGGAACCTCGCTGTCCTCTTCATCATCATCCTCATCATCATGTGCTTCCGCTCCCCGGAGCCGATTCAGAGTTTCATCCGGGCTGCAGGTCGTTACAGAAGAGAAGTCAAAAACGGATGCGTCGGCCACGTCACAGTCTGTGTCACCGTCATCAAGACGATGCGGAGGAGGGTACAGCTCAGAGGTGTATACTCGTCCATTGAGCCCTGGGGAGCCACACACACGCATGGCCAGACCAGCAGAGGAGCTCTGACTCTTGGCAGCAGTGGTGAGGTTTCCCCCGACACCTACAGGTGGCGCAGGGTTCAGAAAGCGTCCGGCTTGTCTAGGATGACGAGGGAAGGGTATGCAGATGGGACCCATGTGTCTCTGCACTGCGCTGCCATTCCACATGCACTCTGCTGTCCAGCCACCAGGGGGCAGATCACACATATGCTCACGGCCATTTCTGAGAGGAGAAAGTTTAACAAAAATAAATTCTAATTTAATTGCATTAAATCTGACTGCTGATTTACATACAGTTTTAATGAGGAATTGTTAGTCAACAGTTCAACAGTAAATACACATTTATTCATATCTTTTAAAATAAATGTTTTAGATCTTATTGATGAATAATGATTCACCCATGTATTTAAAAAATAAAATTAAAATTAAAAAGCCATATAATAAAGTTGCTGAAAAAAAAGGTAATGCTTTAAAAATCTAGATCATTTTTAAATTTTTTATTATTTTTATCTAATTATTTAATTTTAATTATTTTAAAAATCTTTACATCTTACAGTGCAGATTGCACTTTCAAAGAATAATTAAAATAAAAATTGCCATTAAAAATAAGCTAATTTAATATTTTAGAACAAAGATGCTCATCGTTTTTAAAAGTTCAATTATTTTACATTTTCATCCCATTATGAAAGTAGCTACATATGTTTATATATTCATATTCATCTTTTGTTTCTGACTGAACTTTTTTTTGTCAGTTTTTTTTTCCCCAAACATTATTATTATTCTGCATGCCTTTTTCTTTTTTCTTTTTTTTTTTTATAATTTTTTGCTTTAATTTCTGTATAACATGCTGGATTACCTTAAAATGCCACTGGGCCGAGGTAGCGTCTGTGAGATGCCAACACGACAGCATTTCCTCTGGTGTACAGTGCTGTCTATGCCTGCGCCCACTGCGACGCTGGCTGTATCTACATTAGTGCTGGCACAGTACTTGGTAAAAGCGGAAGGGCCACAGTCGGGGCTCTCGGCACAGCACCTGCTTCTCAAACTACAGACACACTAAAATTAGCATCAGCCACCTGCCACAAGCCTGTTTCATGCAATTAAACAGAAGAGCACTCCATAAAATTCTCATTTACTGAAGCTTTACATGACAGGCAAACAGGCAAACTAATAGGTCTAACCCTTGTTCAGGCCCCACCCCCTCTTCGATTGGCCCCGCCTTTGCCAAGGTCATGTGACAGCTTGTGCAGAGGTCCCACAGCGCCCGCTCGCTCTCCTGTAGTGAACACCAGTCTGCATGCCCAGCGCCAGAGCTGCGTAACAAGGCCTGGTGGAAATAGGAAGAACAGTAGTGATGCAGTGTCTCTTGCAGCAACACTAACATTTTAAATCACTTCGAAAACAGAAGACTGCATTTTAGGAAGATAATGTATACTGTGTGCACTGAACTGTCTCAGACAGTAGTGCAGCAGTATGCAAAGCAGACTAAGGTGGCATGAGTTCAGCAATGCGGTAATGCCATCTGGACCCTGCTCGACTGTACTATAGCATTCACTGATGTCTCATGAGCTACAAGCCTCGTGTCATGTCTAGCATATTCTCCATATTTCTACTTTTCTCGACCTTAATTACTTGACCATACTGTTGATCCTCATAGAAAATTATTAAGTCTCTTGGAAAAAATTATAATAGTAGTTATATACTTGTTATGAAAAATATAATACATGCTATAAAATATTTCTAATTCAAATAAACACTGTTCTTTTAAAATGTATGTTCATGAAACAATCCTGAATAAAAGTATCACAGTTTCCACAAAAATATTAAGCATCCCAACTGTTTTCAACACTAAAATTAATAAGAAGTCATCACATCAGAAAAAAAAACTGAATGAAAATTAAGCTTTGACATCAAAGGAATACATTTTATTTTAAAACATATTTCACTTTATTGCTGATCAGTCTTCTTTTGAAAACATTAAAACATCATACTTACCCCAAACATTTGAACGGTGATATATATGAGATATGAAATTAATAATAGCCTAGCTGTTAGTGTCTCGTGACAGCTACTGTAACATTCATGATTTCATAAATCCGATTTCATATTAATATTAACATTTCTAAAATGGTTTTAAATTGTTATTGCAATGCATGCATGATCTCTGCTGCTTACATGAACAAATCACTGGTAACGCAGGAGGCCATGAATCTATAGTAGTCTCAGCTGAAGGATTTACACACCTTTCCACGTCAAAATAATAAGCATTGTGTGTGTTAGTGCAAACATATTTTTGATGTATTTTTATCAAGTTCATTCAGCGAGTATGTGACTCACCTGTATGATGTTCAGGTATGTGTGGATGCGGGAAACAGGAGCGAATAGTAGTGAAAGCAATCTGAAGCTCTCTTTCTCCTCCTAACAGAAAAACAGACACATGAAACCAATAGTATGTAAAAGTAAAAAAATAAATAAATAAAAAATCAATAGACTTAAACTTGAATTTAGTGGGACTGGTTGCTGTAGACTCGTTTGCTACTGCTGGGCTAGACACAAATCACTGAGTGTATTAGCATCCTTCATAACATGAAAAAGTTCTTGCCTCTGTGTTTTGTGGGTTGCTGTGGGGTGAAGTTGCACTGATCTCTGTTCTCAGGACAGTTCCCAGACTGGCCACGTATCCAAGATATGCATCAGAGAAAGACTTCTGTGAAAGGACAAACAATGAATGTACAAAAACAGCAATATTGTAAAATTTTACTACAGTTCAAAATAACTGTTTACTACTTTTAAGATATTTTAAAATATATAATTTATTCCTGTGCTGCAAAGCTGAATTTTCAGCATCACTACATGATGCTTCAGAAACCATTCACATCAATAACAATACCTATTCTTGTCTTAGGACAACTTTGATGAAAGGTTTTGATCCACTTCGCATGTTGACTACTGTATGAGAGTATTATACTAGTAAATGGCATTACATTGTTCTGTCCAGTGAGGTTGAGGAAAGCATCCCCGGCAGCACAGCTTCTCTCATCTGTGGTCAGTCGTTCTTCTAGGGTGTTGCGAAACAGCAGGTGGCGCTGCAGCATCTGATCAATATGCTTTACAAACGCCACACTGTCTCAGAAACACACAAATACACTTGTTATAGTGTGTGGTGCGGACAGAGATAAGAGATGACATGAAATAATGATTGTAGTTCTCTACTTTTGCTCAGCAGATTTGTATTTCTCATAGAGCTGATTCAAACCAGATACATAATCGCGTTCAGATCGCAGCAGCATCTCCACCACACCCCGCCTCCTGCCTGACACAAAGAGACAGGGAGACATGAGGATCCACATGTGAACAAACACTGAGCAGCTCAAAGGTTTTGAGATCAGGTTATTTACCTCGCCGCAGGCAGCTGTGTGTTACGTGGCAGGGAAAAAAATCTGCACCTGAAATAGTAAACCAAATCAGCTCTACTGTGACTGCACTGATGTTTAATATCATTTACTTCCCTTCATTTAATTTCTACCACATATTAGCTACACTATGTAGTTTTTGGTCCTCTAGCAGCTGAAGCATAAATTCTATGTACAGTATATGCATTGTGTGTGTGTATATACATACTGTATAATATATGCAGTATACAGTATAATATGTATATGCGTATTTGCATTGATTTGACCGCTTCTGTAGGTCACATGCCATGATTGGCTGATTATGTACAGTTCCTGCACATTATTGGTCAAACTACTGTTCAGTAATTACCTTTAGAAAATATGGAAACAACAGGAAGGCAAAGCAAAAACATGTAAAAATGGACAGAAGAATGACGAAAGTATGCATTTAATTGGGAAATTCATCCCAACAATTAAGTTGTTCTCAGTTACATAGTGTAACTTAAATAAATAAATGTGTTATTAGTGCTGTCAAGCGATTAATTGTGATTATTCCCATCCGAAATAAAAGTTTTTGTTTACATAATATATTAGATTGTACTGTGTATATTTAGGTGTATAAAAACACACACATGCATGTATGTATTAAAGAAAATATGTTTATATATTCAATATATTTATATAAAATACAATAAATTAAATGTATATACGTGTAAATATTTTCAAAATATATTCTGTATTAGAGGTGGGCGATATGGAAAAAGATTTTAATCCTGATGCTTTTTCAAGTTGGTTTTTTAAGACTATTTTGCAAATTACAGAGTGTAATATCATATTACAATTTTTTTTTTTTCAAAAATATCAGGATTTTATCATTCATTTTATTATTTTGCAAGTTGTCTGAGCAGTACAATCATTTTATCTTTGTTATTCGAATAGATACACATTACAAATAAACATAATATGAATAAAACAACAGAGTAGGCGTATTCAGCAGTATTGAAAGGTGAAACACTGTATACTTCTACACTACACATCATTTACTCACTCTCAGCTCGTTTTAATCTGAATGAGTTTCTTTTTTCTGTTGAACATTGTATTAAATTCAGTGAGGACCAGCTACTGTTTGGTTACTCAAAATATCTTATTTTGTGTTTAGCACAAGAAAGAAATTAATATAGGTTTGGGACAACATCTAAGTGAGTAAATAATGACACAACTGTAATTTTTTACAAGTTTTAATGACAAGTGGCGCATGTTTAGTTCTGTCCCTTTAAGAGCTGAATGCATCTAATATGCTGACATGTTTTTCTCTTGATCGTTTCACTTTCACTAGACACAAGAAACTGTGTTTAACGCTGTGTGTTTTTGACAGTATTACCACAATAACATGTGATAAATATGATGTTGATAAAATATGATAATAAAATATCACGATACTATGATATTTCTTAAAAAGCAGATTGTGGAGAAATTTTTATTGTCCATGATCAAAAATCGTCATATCGCCCACCCCTATTCTGTATGTGTGTGTATTTATATATACATCATAAATAAGCACAGTACACGCATATATTATGTAAACAAAAACTAGTACTTTGGATGCGATTCATCGCGATTAATCAGTTTACAGCACTAAATATATTTTAGGGTATGTGTACACAACAACAATATTAAAAACAGAAAAGTCTTTCCTGTATGTTTTTTAAAATTAAGTATGCAGATGACAACGTTGTCAAAAATGTCCCAGTTTTTACAGATCCACGAAAACAATAAAAAATGTTGTATCAGGCATGCCAGGCCAGTAGTTGGCAACGTTACTTACTAGAAACTACTTACTAAAAATACTATGCATCTGCAAACATAATAGACTGTACAGATAATCTGCATGCACATGACATCACTGTTAAATTTGTGTTTTTGTAGTTTACAATGTTTTTATTTGTTCGTTTTTTAACCCAAAAAACTGCAAGCTCACCTGTATTCTGTCTGGCCCATTGCCAGACCTGTAATCCCTGCAGGTAACAGTGTATGAGGAAATCTCCGCCCACAGGTGAAAGGGGAGGAGCCTCTGCTGCACCATTACTCTGTCCGCTACTGTCATCCACTCCATTACTGCATTCACACATACACACATCGACACATACACTATAACACAGTTTCAGTCATACTTTCAATTTGTGCATTTCTGTGTGTGTGTGTTTACTTCTCTATTCCTGGATTCTCTGGCGGTTTTCTGTCTTGCGTCTCACAGAGTTGACGAAACTGACAACGTACTTCCTCCAGCTCCTCCTAAAGAGACAGACACAAGAACATAACTTTGACAAACACAGGCTCCAGAGCAGATTTTCAAGACAGGTGTGTGATCTCACCTTGAGGGACAGCACCAGACTCTCAAGGTGAAGGGCACGCTTGTTGCAGCCATGTCTTGTGTCCTCCAGCTGGCTCTGCAGCTCAGTGTCTCCCTGCTGAATCTGATTCAGCTCCAGCAGCGCACGAGAAAACCCTGCCCGCATCTCACACACCATGCCCTGAACCTGAACACAACACATCAAATGAGGCTGCTTTTAAATTAGTTCATGCTATTTGCACACTCAAAGCACAATTACTCTCCAATTTTAGAACTCTGGAAATGTCCATGATTTTAAGACTTGCATTCATTCCCATGACTTTTCAGGCCTAGTAATCTCAAGTAATTACACACATCAACCCAAAATGTACTTTTAGCAGACGTATTTACAATGCTTAGGCCTATATAAGTGTCTTGTTATTTCTCAAACCTGTTGAAGAAAGTCTGTGTGTGTTTGTTACCTTAGAGATCTCTCTCTCCAGTTCTCCCTCATGAGATTTCATTTTCTGTGTGAGGATACACAAACATCATTTAACACAGTCTCAAAGGCCTCTAAACATTCTCTGTTGAGAGGCTGATTTTGTAAGGTGGCTGGGGAGATTTATGTTGGTGTAGTAAGAAATGCACAGCAGTTTAGATCTTATATCTGATGCTTGCTTAGCAGTCATGGTCATCTTATTTCCTATACAGCACTATTATCATCTTATCCATTGTATTTTGTTTCACCAGGTCAGTCAGTCACCAAAGGAATGATAAGCCAATATGATCTAAATCTATTTATAACAAGTTAGTTATTACAAGAATAGTAACTTATAATTATAAGTATTAAAAAGTTAGTTATTACAAGGATGGAAGGCCATCCATCGTCATCTTATAGGTTTGTCATCATATGAATAAGAAAATCTGAAATCACCCATTACATGAGACCAGAACGTGACAAACATAATAAATAGTAACGTGTAAAAACGCAGAAAGGGCTGTGAGAGAGTGTTATATGTATCATCAGCTCTGTACAAAAACACAGTTTCTATTAAAAGTGAATCTAAGGCGCACTTGAGTTTTTACCTAGAGCTGGTCGCCCTGTCAGCGAATCCCAGATGGGAGAAAAGATACCTGCCAAAGAGCTCCACCCTACAACAAGAGAGTGAAAACATATTTATAAATGTTTCCCCCCTTTTTTCACAAAATATCCATATCCATAATCAATTTGCTAAAATAGTCTGGTAATTGTAAAATATGAAAAAGTAAGTAGCCTGTCAAAATTGTAAGTAGCAGGCTGAAAACGACACAAAAGCAATTCCAAAAATGCAGCAGCCTATTCATAAACACAACCAAACTAAAGCTATTATCATTAATAATACTAATAGAATAAATATGTGCAACGCGCGCTAACTTACCACAAAGAAGACCTTCAAGATTTCTTTTTAAGTTTAAATGTTATTCCATTTCTTTGACATAGTGACGGCCTCATGTTTTTTGCAGTCTCTCCCTGCGCTCTCGTGTCCCGGTGTTCGGTATCTCTGGTGTCGTGCACTGCGTCTGTCTGACTGCGGGAGGAGAGGTGGAACGGAACACGGACTGCGCACGCCGTCCGGTGTCTCGGGAATGTTCACGCGCTTCTGCACAGTCAGCAAAAGAGCAGTTCTTCGGCTGATAGCAGAGGTCTAGAATGTGTTGAGATGTTTAGGGACTCTGTAAGTGCTTTTGTGATCATTTTAGTTTGGGTCAAAATATTTTATTCAATAACCCAGATATTACTCTTCTGTTATACCTCTGAATAAATGCGTACAATGCAGTAGCCCAGTCCGAAAAACTGAACGACCGTACGTCTCATTAATATTAATTTATATCAAGCGAATGGGCGTGTCTTATACAAAGAGGCGTGTTTTTTCAAACACCTTCTATGTGATTGGACGAGTCCTTTAAGTATGTTTTAAAATAGCTGCGCGTGCGCAGTACGGAGCGGTGTGTTGTGTTGGTGAGTTCGGTTGTTGATTTCTCGGTCTCTTATAACTTTATTTTTCAATGTAGCAGTTTAATGTTTCATTTGAATAACTTCGAGTTGTCGAATGCGTAAATAGAATTACTTATGCAAACGAGAATATATATTAGCCTGTTAGTAATGTCTATTAGCGTATATCTAATAGCGTATTTTACTATATTTTTCATGCATTTACACTGAAATTTCTCAGTCCCAGGTGCAATGAGGACAAGTGAGTTTGATTCATCTGACGAAGAGGACTTTGGTGAAGTGGAAGCCACACCTCTTCAGATCTCATGGTAAGCCAAACAAACATATAGGCCTACATATACAAATATTCATAGATTGAGAGTGATTTGTGGTGTGGGTGTTTTGCAGGTTGTCTCTGTCAGTGGTGGAGTGTTCCCAGTCTCTTGGCATTTGTTCCTTACCTGGTAAAGTTAATGAATGAATTGTGTCTCTGTGATTTGTGTGCTTATATTATTAATTAATAAATACATTAATAAACATTTCTGTGGGGGCTGCACAATTTGAGTTAATAAATCGACAATTAAAATATATAAATTGCATAATAATAGTAATAATAAATTATTTTGAAAATTATTAAAGACAACAACATATATTAAGAATTGAAAACAATACTTATTTTACAGTACAGCTGTAAAATGACATTACTAATTTAAAACAAACTAAAAACACTGGATCATGAGCTACTTGTGTGTAAATTAACCGTACCATGGTTCACCCTAAATAAAGCCGTGTAACATGCTTGTAATTTATCATGCAGCCCTAATTTCTGCTCATTTCAGGATGTAGATATAAAGAAACCAGAAGAAACCTGCAGAAAGATGTCGGTGAGTCTAGCTGACACACATGCATACAGTAATGGTCTAAACCAGTGGTTCTCAACCTGACTACTGGTCAGCTCTGATTGGTTTTGCGAAAGAGCAAGGTAAAATCAATGCTAAATTCATATAGTAAAATGCAAGTAACTTTTTGATCATCCATAAAGAGGAACAGTCTTTTTAACCTTTAAAGGTGAGTCCAGAACACAGTCCAATTAAAATACATGGTATTTAGGTGCAAATTCTTGTCAGCTAATTAAAAGTAGTCAAATTAGTCTGATGCAAACAGAGGTTCTTTGGCATCCTCTCAGCCTCAAAAACAAACAAACACCCATACTTATGTAATCAAAGCAATTCTTAATTATTTATTGAACATTGCAGGAAATCCCAAATAACAACAATCCAGTCAATTCCCTTGAGGACAGATTTGAGTCTTGTCCTACATTTGTTTGATTTGGATATATTACAATAGGGGAGAAAATACCATTATACCATACATAAATTTCCATTTCATGATATATGAGCTGATTTGCATAAGTATGGTTTGTGCCAATGCCCCAAAAATGTTGTGCAGTGAGTTATTAGGAAACACAAAACAAGGTACATTTTCCTATTCAGTCTATTTTGTGCTGTTTTTGCATTTAGCAGGGCCTCTGCTTGTGGTAATATTAATACATTTTAGTGTTTGGAAATGGTATGGATATTCTTGTTTTCTTGAATACAATATATATGCATAATATATTTGTACTGTTTTGGTTCAAAGCTGGATGTTCTGACTGTATTTATCTGGTGTGTGTGTGTGTGTGTGTGTGTGTGTGTGTGTAGCTGAGATGTGTGACCAGGGCGTGGAGGACGTGTTTGTGTTCTGTACCAGAGGAGAGCTGGTGCGCTACAGAGTGCCCTGTCTGATAGAGGTTTATTCTCAGAATGGACTCAGAGTGCACCATCTCCCCTTCCCAGACGGGGGCACTCCAGAGATCCCGCAATGCAGCTCCATTCTGGAGGAACTGAAAGACTGCCTCCAGAATCAGCGCAGGACTGTCATACAGTAAGAGACACTTCAGAGATATTCCTCCACCACCAGTCAGAGGAAATGTGATTTTTACAATGTTTTTTTAAAAATACTATATCAAATAAATGTAGCCTTGGTGAGCATAAATCTCACATAAGCATAACTATATATACACATAACTATTAGTGTTATGTATTAAAATTATACAATTTTATATTAAAATGAGGGAGGGGGGGCTGTGTTTTTATTCTCCCATAGTTGTTATGGAGGCCTGGGACGCTCAGGGTTAAGTAAGTATCAAATGCTCAAACAGGGTTCAGTGTTATGACTAATGTTAGTCTCGTGTGTGGGATTAGGAGATTAACTTGTGCTTTATTGTCACAGTTGCTGCATGTTTGCTGCTGCAGCTCTCTGTGTCCATGACACCCAGTGCTGCTCTGGAGATCCTCAGGGAGCTGAGAGGAGGTGGAGCCATTCAGACCGTCAAGGTAAGGGCATCATCCAGAAACCTACACACATCAGTTCCCCTCAGGTGTTCATGATGCTTTCTCATTTGTCTCTTACAGCAATACAACTTCCTTCATGATTTCCGGGAGAAGTTTGAAGCATATCAAGAAACCAAAGAGCGGCTTTCAGAGAGATCAGTGTCCAGATGATCTGCCTGACACCCAAATTGTGTCAAGGCAGAAAAAAAAGATACTTTGATTGGTGTTTTTGCTCTATGGATTTTCTCCACTTTGATTACAGATGCGTTAGTTTCTTTTCTGATGGCACTTTAAAAATTCTGTATTTTTATACGTCGGTCTAATAATATTGTGCTTAATATAAAACTTTAACTTTGCAATTAGATTTGTCTTGTTCCGTAACTGAGTCTTAAAGGTGCAGCAAGTGATTTCTGAGAAACGCTGTTGAAAATAGTTTTCTTGGGTGTTTAGTGAATATTGTCTATCTGTCTGTTCTATGTATGTTGAAACAAATAGTTTGTATATACAGTAATCAACATTTGAAGTGGATCGCAAAAAAGTGAATCAAAGTTGTCCTAAGACAAGAATGGGTATTGTCTTGGTTTTAGGACAAATTTAATGAAAGGTTTTGATCCACTTCAAATGTTGCATGGAGTATTCATTTTATTTTCTTTCAGACATCAACAGTGTTTCTTAGAAATCAGTTAGTGCCTAAATGATGTTGTCTGCATTAATCCTGGCCAGGATTAAATTGAGAGAAATGTTTATTTTTGAGTCTGTGAAACCATGTGTTGCTTATGTGAGTAACAGTGATTTAGATGGTGAATTAAGTTATGGCAATAATTCCTGGCAATTATTTCTAATAAAAGCTGTCATTAATAAGGACATTAATTTATAATTTAATCTATGGTAACATTATCCAACGTAACATATTCCAAACTTTTAATTTAAACAGAAAAATAAATTGTCATACAGTTAAAGCAGTTCAAATTATGTAGCAAATTATATATTTTTTAGGTATTTTATATTTGCCACATAAGAATACTTTTTGATAAACTATTACTGATATCCACCTGATTTTTCAACATGGAAGTAAGCCTATGGGCCAGACTTAAAGGGGTCATCCGGTGCTACATGCACTTTTTCAAGCTGTTTGGACTGACATGTGTGTTGGGAGTGTGTGTATATAACCACCCTACAATGATAAAGATCCACCAGTAGCTTTCTTTTAATTTAATAAAAATAAGTTGCCCCTTCTGAAAT
>JAUCMS010017000.1:0-19247 GCA_032357445.1 Enteromius radiatus
GGTTTGGGGTCAATCAACCCAGAGGTTATGTTTTACCAAATGGTAAGTTAACCAAGCTTTCTGGAATACACCCCAGGATGCACTGTGACAAGTGTACACAAAATAAATAAATAAAATAAAATAAAATAAAATAAAAGAATAAAAAGAAAATGAATTCAGTTTAGAAAATACTACAAAAACATTATTTTCAAACTAAAAACGAATTCTAGCTAATATTCGTGAATCCTGTGTATTGCAATATTGAGTTGCAAAAACAAAATAATTTCCTGTCAAAAGGATAAAGGTTAAATAATTAAAAAGTTATTATTAATTAAAAATAATAATAATATAAAATATTTTAAAACAAGTTATGAAGCTTTATAACTATTTCAGTAAAAATAATAAAGTAAAATTAGTAAAATTGTTTAAAATATACCCTTCATCCACACTTTAGTATGATTAGTTATGGCAAATATGTGCTTTATTGCCGTTTTCATTTTTGTAATATATTCTCAGAAATAAAGGTACACAGCTGTCACTGGGGCAGTAACTTTTGAAAAGGTACACATACCTATGGGGTTCTAATATGTACACTTTAGGTACTAATATATACCTTTAAGGTACCAAAATGAACTATCACTGAATCAATCTATATAGTATAACAACAATAAAAATAACAAAAAAACAAAACTTGTGCATTTGGTTCATTTTTTACTTCTGTAATAATAAGACACTTGTTGATTATGTAAATGTTAGTAGGTTTAGGGCCGGGTTATGTGTAATTGTGTGAATTGGCGACTCATAAATTATGTACAATTTAGCAAAAATCTTGCTATAGAGCCTGATTTCACAGCAATTCATACATATTTTACGAGGTCGCTAATTCATACAAATTCGTACGACCTCATACAAATTTATACAAATTAGCCACCTCATAAATTATGCTGTGAGATCAGGTTCGATAGTATGTTGTATGTTGTGAACCCATCAAAACAGAAGATATTAAGCAGACAGTCTACTAATACACTATAATGACTGCTAGTAGACATGTAGCAGAAAGTTACTTACTGTTAGTAGAATTTCTAAAGTTCACGGACAGAAATAAAGTGTTACCCATGTGTTACTTACCAGTTCTTTGCAATCATTTGTGAAATTTATAAGCACACTTCTGAGTGAAAATTGTTTATCACCATTTTTTTCTTTGGTGCACCAATGATTTATGTACAACAAAACTAGCATTGTTTAGGTAAACAGGGTCTTTTTAAATTTTATGTTGAACTTAATGCATTTTGCATTTCAATCAGCTCACCAACAAGACTACATAGATGTCTTTGTTTCGAAAAATCATAACTGGTTTGTATAACTGAATTATAGCCAGTACTATAAGAACAGCTGTAAATGCTCTAAAGCTGCTATCTGTCTGCACGTCTCTCTCCCGTCTGCATCTAACGAATAAAGTGCTCCTCAAAATTGGAAAAACATGTCGGATATAAAGTCTGCTTGCACATATAAGAAGCTGAATTAAACCAGAGCTGAGCTGAAGTGCCAATTTAGACAGAGAACGCAAGCCGCCGTGGTTCCATGAATCACTTTAAGTACTTTAGACAAAACAAAAGTTTAGAGATGATGTCGCGATACGACTGATTTGTTTGCGTCGGTTCTTGATGATGTGCAGAGGTCATTGTTATGGCCTGTTAAGATTGTTTGCACTGCTTTCGTTTTTCATTTTCATCCGGCCGCTTCCAGTGACATCCTAAAGAATGAATAAATCATGGTTTAGATAAAACGAGCACTGAATTACATGTCACAAAGATACAGAAAGCTAAAAAAAAATATATATCTTGTTATGTTTCTACCTAAAACAGATGAAGCTTTTATGGAAATGTGGAAACAATTAGTTTTAGGGTCCTCTTTTAGAGTAATTCCCAAATGAAACTCGCTGGCCCTGTATTTATGAAGCCCATTGCAGAGGACTCTAATGAGGCTATTAAGGAAAGGGTTGGCCCACTTTGATCTAAATGTGGTGATTTTTACAAAAACATCTCATCATGATAGATACTCATAACTCAGAGGCCTTAATTGTGCTTAATTTGTTTGGAATAGGAATGTGCTTTCAATTAGACTGTGCATTCTGCCCACATGTTTAAAGGAGCCTGTCAGGGAAAATTAAGAACTAGTTTGCTTTGGAAGTGACTGTTTTTTATCACGTTTAAGAGCGTCTTGAACAGAAGGCAAAGGATAATTAGGCTCTAAACAGAGGCCTGGGTGAGGAACGAGGAAGAGACGGGGATGGAATGAGAGGGCAAATTAAAAATGCATGTGCTCCGATGGCAGCCTATAGATCCAGAGGCGACTGCTTTTAACTGCTCATGCCGTTTTGTGCACTTAAGGGCTAGAAGAGACTGTATCAAACACATGGTTTACACAGAAAGCTCCGCTTGAGCTCTTTTCAACGTCATGTGGATGCGACACAATCGACACTTAATTTAATTGCACTACGAAATTACAAACTATTTGTCACTTGTTTTGCAGAAATGCAGCAAAAGCAAGTACACTCTTGATTCTATATTTAGGTTCTACATTAAAAACAAAGAATTATAATAGTTTGCATAAGTGCCATAATTTGTTACTAAAGCAAAAACAGTAATAATGTGACACGTTTTTACAATTTAAAATGTTTTCCATGTGAGTATATTTTATCATATCTTTCATTGCTGTGATGCAAAGCTGAATTTTCTGCATCTTTGCTCCAGTCTTCAGTGACAGTGATCCTTGAAGTTATTCTGATACACTGATTTGCTGCTCAAGAAATATTTTGAAACATGAAAATGTTAATGAAATACTTCAGAAGATACTTCTTTCAAAAACATTTACAAATTTTTTGTAATTTTTTTGGTTAATTTTTTATACATATTTTAGTCTAAATGTCCATTTAAAGTATTTATTTTTGACAAAATAATACTATTGTCAATAATAGTTAATATAGGCTACATCATTCTGGAATTTTCACATTGTAACTAGTATTATGAGCTAATCTGCTTATATAATCAGACTGATTACAGTAGTGTCATTACATCACTGCGCTGTGACACATAACTGCACACACACACTGACAGCTTAATATTGTTAGTCATGTGACCACAGATTCCCCCTCTGTCTCTGAGTGTCTCTTGAGGTCTCCGGCGTTCTGCTCCATTAGACGTGTCTCATCATATCTGCTGTGTGTCAGTGCATCTTCACGGCTGAGGGCTTGAGAGAGATTTACAGAGACATCCCATCACCCCTGAGGCACGACCAGCCTCTTTCACTCACGATGCTCTGAGTAGAGATATCCCACTCTCCGGCCATAATATGACAGTGCCCTAAGATCTTCAGGGAGCCACAGATGTCATGCAGTGATGTTTGTCACACCTGTTTCTGTTTTACAAGTCCTTAATATGTGAAAGCATAACTTTGGTAACACTAGTTTAGAGACCAGTTCTCACTATTAAGTTGTTTATTAGAATGCATATGTTTGTTGTTGCATGCCTTGTTCTGCATGACCATATTTTAGATCCCTTAAACCTAAACTTAACAACTACCTTACTACCTATTAATATTCAGCAAATTAAGAGTTTGTTGAGGGGGAAAGGTCATATTTAATATTTGGTTAATAGTGAGAATTGGATTCTAAACTAAAGTGTGACCATACAAATGTAAATAAACTCACATGTTTTCATGCAATTTTGAATTTTTTAAACAGACTTCATCCAGTGTTCTGGAAATGTATGCACATTTTTCTAAATAATGCCTCGTTTGAATATTTAAACCTACTGTAACATTTTAGAAAACTTGTAATACAAAAAATGCTTGCAATGATCAGTCTCATCAATCAACTAGGTAAGTGGAGCAATAAATATGAGTTTTTTTTACTCTTATTCAGTATCTCGTCTTAAGTAAATCAAATTATGTGAATAAAATTGCCCATGTGTTTGGACAAGCAGGAAAATGTGTCTTTCTGTTGGAAATATATAGCTTCTTTAATTTACAGAGGTTGTAGAGAAAACTACTGTATCTGTTAGCATTGCCATTCATCTCAATGGCAGTTGCTTGGCTGAAGTATTTACTGCTAACAGTCTATGTTACCGTATGCATTTATGTAACTTTTGGTTCATAAGTCAAACTGGACATGGATGATTGAGATAATATGTGTTTGCACAAATTACTATTCAGTGCATACAAAAAAATATAAGTTATACAGTGCATGTACTATTTATTGCAATATTAATAGTAATATTCTAATCATAGCCAGTCAGGATTGTTGCTGTGATTTCATTAACAAATGAACAAATACAGCCCAAAATGGGAACACAAAACATTTAATTATGTTATATGTCATGTTATGTTATGTTATATTATGTCATGTTGTTATATACATACATATATACACACACACACACACACATATATATGCACATTTCCTGTAAGTAATTTCATTTTGCATTTGTGACAGCAAATAAGCTAGTGCATTGTAATTATGTTATTTTTAGAGTCAACAAACTTTTAGAGTGAAACTGAATTAAGTAGCTGCAGTTCAACTAACCTTCATGTATCATGTTGAACCAAGTAGGAAGAATAGAATTAATGAATTTCTTAAAAAACTGATTGAAGGAGCACATGGTCTGCATTAGAATCATCTTTAGAAGCCAGTAACTCTGGGAGTTGCAGCATATATTGTGGTTTGTCAAAAAGAGGGGATTAATAAACTCTGAAAAAATAATACGCCAAAGGAAAGCGCATATTAATATCTCTTCCTTGGAATCCAGGCACCCCAAAGCTATTAAGCTGTTCCTGCTCCCCTTTTCGCTTTGTTCTTGGGAAATCATGCCAAAAGACTTAATTAGGCTGAATAATAGCCAAGCATGCGCGGGGCGTAATCCCTTCCACTGACGGCGTGTGTTAATGGTTTCCTTGTCACTCACTGGACTTATAAGAAAACATGTTTCCTTTCAGTGCTCTGATCTGCTCTCCGCAGGCCCTCTCCACTTCTCCTTTTCTTCTCTCACTCTCAGTCTTTCTCCCTCTCCCTGCCGTTTTGATTCAGCTGAAGGGAATTATGATGAATCCAGCTCAAGTCTGGCACAAAGTCCGCCTTCAACTTCTCAAATGAGAGAACAAATTACTCACTTCCTGTCCTCATATTAAGTAGGTTTCTCATTTGTTTTTTTTCCCTTCTGCTACTTTTTTGTGTAGGAAATGAAAAGTTGTTTGCACTGGAACAAATCATTTTCTTAATCCAGGAAAACATCTAAACACTTTTAAAACAAGATCATTTTTCTTAAGAAGGTACATTTTGTATGAAAAGACTTGTTTTGCAGGTTTGTGCATCATTCAGAAGTAATGCAATTGATTTGTAGGATGCATCATTTAAACAGGGCACAGAGTCAAATTTATGAAAGTAGAATTTAATAAATTGTAAGACGTGCAAGTAACTGCAATGGCTTTAACTAAAAAACAAACAAAAAGCTTTGATTGGTTTTCAGCGGCTTGTCTGAATGTTTTTCAAAACATATACCTGTAAATTTATGCACAGGTAAATATTTAAGTTATCTTGCATTAATGAGAGAGAGAAAGAGAGAGAGAGAGAGAGAGAGAGATAGTTATATAGTTTTTTAATGCAATTAAAATATATCTAAAAATATGTATGTATGTACAGTGGGGCAAAAAAAAGTATTTCGTCAACCACCAATTGTGCAAGTTCTCCCCTTTAAAAAGATTAGAGAGGCCTGTAATTTTCATCATAGGTATACCTCAACTATGAGAGACAAAATAATAATAAAAAAAAAAATCCAAAAATCACATTGTAGGATTTTTAATGAATCAATTGGTTAAATAAGTATTTGGTCACCTACAAACAAGCAAGATTTCTGGCTCTCACAGACCTGCAACTCCTCTGTCCTCCACCTGTTTGAACTCATTCTCAGTATAAAAAACACCTGTCCACAACCTCAAACAGTCAGACACCAGACTCCACTATGGCCAAGACCAAAGAGCTGTCAAAGGACACCGGAAACAAAACTGTAGACCTGCACCAGGCTGGGAAGGCTGAATCTGCAATAGGTAAGCAGCTCGGTGTGAAGAAATCAACTGTGGGAGCAATTATTGGAATTATTGGAAAATGGAAGACATACAAGACCACTGATAATCTCCCTCGATCTGGGGCTCCACGCAAGATCTCAAACCATGGAGTCAAAATGAAAAGAACTGTGAGCAAAAATCCCAGAACCACACAGGGATGACCTGCAGAGAGCTGGGACCAAAGTAACCATCAGTAACATCAGTGCTTAAGCCAGTACATGTCCAGGCCCATCTGAAGTTTGCTAGAGAACATTTGGATGATCCAGAAGAGGATTGGGAGAATGTCGTATGGTCAGATGAAACCAAAATATAACTTTTTGGTAAAAACTCAACTTGTCATGTTTGGAGGAGAAAGAATGCTGAGTTGCATCCAAAGAACACCATACCTACTGTAATGACCAGGATGACTGATCCGTGTAAACGAAAGAATGAACGGGGCCATGTATCGTGAGATTTTGAATGAAAACCTCCTCCCATCAGCAAGGGCATTGAAGATGCTTCGTAAGAAGCATTTAAAGATCCTGGAGTGGTCTAGCCAGTCTCTAGATCTCAACCCCATTGAAAATCTCTGGATGGAGTTAAAAGTCTGTGTTGCCCCAGTGACAGCCCCAAAACATTACTGCTGAGATTTGCATAGAGGTGTGTGAACAGTGTGTGAAAACCTTGTGAAGACTTACAGAAAACCTTTGACCTCTGTCATTGCCAACAAAGTGTATAACAAAGTATTGAGATGAAATATTGTTATTGACCAAATATTTATTTTCCACCATAATTTGCAAATCTCTCCTCGTGGGGTATCAATGATGCTAAGAATGATGAAGAATCAGCCCTGAACTACACGTGAGGAGCTGCTCAATGCCGTGAAGAGAGCTGGGACCATCGTTTCCAAGGCTACTATCAATAATACACTAAGACGTCATGGTTTAAAATGAGATTCTTGCATCACACAGAAGGTTCCCCTGCTTATGTCAGCCCATGTCCGGGCCCGTCTGAAGTTTGCCAGGGACCATCTGGATGATCCAGAAGAGTTATGGGAGAAAGTCCTGTGGTCAGATGAGACCAAAGTAGAACTTCTTGGTCTTAACTCCATTCGCCGTGTTTGGAGGAAGAAGAATGATGAGAAGAATGATGAGTATCATCCCAATAATACCATGTGAAGCATGGGGCTGGAAGCATCATGCTCTGGGGGTGTTTTTCTGTACAGGGGACAAGACGACTGCACTGTATTAAGAAGAGGATGAACGGGGCCATGTATTGTGACATATTGGGCAAAAACCTCCTTCCCTCAGTCAGGGCATTTAAGATGGATCGGGGCTGGGCCTTCCAACATGACAATGACCCAAAACACACAGCCAGGAAAACCAAGGAGTGGCTCTGTAAGAAGCATATCAAGGTTCTGGAGTGGCCTATAGACCTAAATCCAATTGAAAATCTTTGGAGGGAGCTGAAACTCTAGCTCAGCAGACAGCCCCGAAACCTGACAGATCTAAAGAAGAGCTATACAATACTACTGCTCTCTCTCTCTCTCTCTCTCTCTCTCTATATATATATATATAAGATTATAGAGGATATGCTTAATCTTTGCAAATCAAATTGTGAAAATGTCACAATACAAAATGCAAGTGAATTAAAGAAGAAAAAACATGTTTGTCTTTTAGATAAATATATAGATTATTTTTTTTGTTTTTGTGTGAAACAAGCCCTTGATTTTGGAAGGTTTCACCCAAAATGTAACATAATCTATCACATTTATAACAATGTGTATTGTAAAAATGCAATCATTCAAAGACCTTGTACCTAAACGGCTATCTAGTGTATCACTGACTAGTGAATGAGGGTGAAGGACTTGCCCTTCTGCAGCAGCCATCACAGTCCTCCGGCACATGTATTGACACAAGATCACAGGAGCGTGACGTTTGCTGTGTGTCTGCATGAGAGAGAGGGAAAAGAACTTGTTTTAGATAGAAATCAATAAGTGCAGCTAGTAGACTGGGCACAGCCATGCATTTTCATTGCGAAGCGACAGCCAGAATCAACTAAGCATGACCTGCCATAGGCAAAGCTCCTGCACACAACAGCCCAACAGCATGAATATTGAAAATGGACTCCAAGCATGTCGATCTCTCAGAATTGAGCGGCAGAGGGGGCTAGATTTGACACTCGCTGAAAATAAATGGCCCCTGACATCTCTTATAGGTGAAAGTCATTCTAGCAGTTTTTTAAGTGCCAAGTATAAATCTTTTAAATTATAAATCAATGAATAGTTAATAGAATAATAGGAATCTTTATAAATATTTGAGTGGATTAGGACTGGCGTGTATGTGTGTGAATGCAGCTTATACAGAAGAGCTATGCACTACTACTGCTCTCAACAGCTTTTAACTGCAATTATATGCTGTCTTTGAACACAAATCCTTTCAGTGTCCAATTAACAACAGAAATGAGCTCAGTGGCCTTTGAATATAATAAAACCAATGAACCACTAATAAAAATACAGCATGTTTTGTTAGTTACAGCAACAGAAGAATTTTTAAAGTCCTATTAGATATCAATGCGTTTTTTATTGTATTACCATTTTAAATGTGCATGTTTAATTAAAATACTTTCACATGCTATATGAACATGGCAGTCATTTAGAATCATGGCATTACCAAACAATTCAATCGTCATACCGTAATGCTGCTACAACACAATTTTTAAGATTTGATCTGTAAAACATACAACATTTATAATAATAGACTTGTAATGATGAAGCTGTAATTTTTTACATTTAAAATATATTACATTTAAATTAATTCACATAATTTACTCAACCATTCTTCTCCTCCAAGTTTCGTCTTCAGCCATTTTGGAGAGAATTGCAATTTTTGTTTGTGCAAAAAAAAAAAAAAAATTATGTAGAGTCGCAAAATTGAAGTTGAGCCACTGATGTCACATGAACTGTTTTACCGATGTTTTTACTGCATTTCTGGACCTAGGATCATTTCAGTTGCATTTCTGTCTATGGAGGGTCAGATGGCTTTCTGATTTCATCAAAAAAATCTTAATTTGTGTTTGAAGGTCGAAGGTCGAAGGTCAAAGGTCGGAGGTCTTACGATTTTGGAACAACATGAGGGTTAGTAATTAATGACCGAATTTTTGGGGAAACTTACCCTCTAAGTGTGTCTATTAACACACTTTAAATGTTTCAAGGGTTATTTTGACTTGTAATTGGCCCTTTTTTTTACAGTATAATAGTCAACGGTAAAGATCTGTGAGTGTAATAGTGCATCATTTGTGCATTATTGTTTTCGTTCTAGCTCACTGACAGAGATCCGTTAGCGCTGTTGTCATTTGTCGCGCAAAATGAGTTTGGTCACATGACTTGTTATGGTCACAGTCACTGTGATTTGGAGAATAAGCCGCATCGTTAGTTTTGCTGACATTGCACGCTTTCCCAGTGGATGAATTAGCTCCATTTATTTAGGGATGGATGACAAACGCTGTCATATTAACAAAGGAGGGCCGCTGAATAGATCACTCCAGACGTAAACAGGCCCCGCGAGACTGTTTCCACACACAGAGTCTTTATCTGTTTGATGTCTCCACGTCTTTTTCTCCCACCAGGAATTAATTTTGCGGAACATTACCGCCACGTGGTTGTCTTTTTCATCTGCTCGGCTGGAAAAGTGACACTAAAGGTGACAGTTCAATTTGCGCGCAATGGATGGCTGCTATCAGCGCCTTGCAGAGTTGTTGATTTTTATTTTGCCTGCCAGTGCTATTATGAGTTCACCAGGACCTCCGAACCGCAGTCATCTCATCTGCCTCCGCAGGGATAAATCCACGCTCGTTTATACGCCGATGTCAGCGCTGTGTTTATCAGGGAAATTATCCCACATTTCCCTTCATCCCCATAAAGGCATTGGTGATCTATATCTTCAATTTCGCTGTTCTTGCAGCTCGGGATTAATATCTCTCTTTGTAAATGATTTTTTTTTTTTTTTTTTTTTGCTGCTTTCCTCTCTTGTCACCTTCATTAGCTTGCGGTGTCTTAATAATGTGGCCACTGGCTCTGGTTCACGCTTTGTAAGGACTCTCCTTGCCCTTGGGTTGCCTCCTGCTCTAATGAGCTGTTTGCCCAGTCCACTGATTAATTAATATGGTTAGCCAGACCTCTGAAGCTACAGATGGCAAACGTTTGTATCAAGATACAAGGTGATTAGAGAATGTACCTGCCATACGGAGACACACTGAGAACATGAAATGCACTCTGAAAAAAATGAAAGGTCTTCTGAATGTTATAGCACACTGGCTTTGCGGAAAGTAGTGCATAACAGTATTGTGTTGCACCATGAAAAAGTAACTAATTGCGTTTCTTAGTTCCTTTTTATGAAAAGTAATGCAAGTTAATTTGGCGTTACATGGACTTGCATATATAACACCAAGGTTAAACTGCAACGGACCTTTCACACCAAAAGTGAAATCAATAAGCCTCACGCTGAAGGAAGAAACTTAGCACCTCACTCCATTTAATTTAATCTCGTCATTATACATTACCATCACTCTGTTCTCCTATTTGATAATGTTCAGTGCTTTGCTACAATCTGTATTGTTAAAAGCGCTATATAAATAAAAGTCACTTGACTTGACTCCAGATTTCTGTCAATACTGGGACTTAAACTTATTGAAACAACTGTAATGGTTTTAATAATGTTTTGGTAAAGCTACATTTACCAAACTCATATACACCACATTTATGTGATGCTGGTCACTGCTGTACATGCTTTCATTGCTTCAGTTGTCTTTTTCTTAAGTTAAACTTTTGAATGGGGTTTTATATTGACATGTCCTATCCATGTTCACTACAGTTCAAGAAAATGATCAGAACATCAGCATATTAGAATCATTTCTGAAGGATCATGTGATAGAAGACTAGAGTAATGAAGCTAAAAATGGACTACACTTTACAATAAATTTATATAGAAAACAGGTATTATAAATTATAATAATATTGAACAATTTTACTGTATTTTTGATCAAATAAATTTAGTCTTGGCGAGTGTAAGACACTGCTTTGAAAAATAGGGAGAGAGAGAGTAAAACACAGTATGTGTATGACTGCATTGTTAGTCTTCTCATCTAAGCTCTCTGCATGGGTCTGTGCTTTTCATTACTTGCTGTAAATCCCAGGATCACCTTTAGTGGAGATGTGAGATCCTTTCACACACATACTGTCGTTTCCAAGCACAGCTGACCACATAAATCCATAATTGGATTTTACTAAATAAAACTAAGACATCACATATGCAACACTGAGCTGTTGTGATGTTTCTTTTGCTAATGAACACTTACATCCTTTTCAAGTTACAAGAAAGAATTTAGTAACAATAACTACTGGACTTTTTTTGGTGGTTGCAGGGGTATTGTAGATTAAAGCTACTACGCAGACAAACAAATTCACTCAAAACATTACTATTAAACTCATTTTGAGGCGTTTTAATGGTGTTCTCGAAATATGGAAATCGTAGGACATCTCATTGTTTTTCTGGATTTCGTGTGTAAAGGACAGACTAAATGTTACATATTTATCTTGACATAAGGCCTATTGTAGAGGAGACATAGGTGTAGATTGTGTGTGTGTGTTATATCCTAAGCAGGGCTAATGGAGGAATTCTTTAACACTGGGCTACTTCCTTTATCAACAGCCGAGAGACTGTAAAGGCCAAACTCAGCACTCTCTCGAAGCACTGCAAACTGCAGTCCCAGCAATCCTCTGTTAATGGGATGGGGAGGAGAAAGAAAAAAAAATAAATTCAGCAGATTTTTGCCAAACATTTTCCTGTCTGAGCCCTGTCAAAACAGCCTGATGGGGTGACATTTAAATCTTTAAGCAGCAGAGAGAAAGAGAGGGTGGCCCAAAAAAGTCCTGATTAATGTTTAAAGAGAAAATAATGGAAAAACAATGTCAAGAAAATGCAAAAAAGGACTGTTTTGGAATGTCTTTTATTATAGGGAATGGCTAAATAATATATTACAGCCATGTGTTTTACAGAAGGTTTTACATTGTGAATATTGAAACCTTAAGTATGCAGAGAGTGACCAAGAACCATGTCTGGAGTGGGACTTTAATAGAGTGTAATGGAATATTGTATGTGTGTTTATGTATTATTCTTGTTATATATGACAGACCCGCTCACTCTCTTTTGTATCTGTCTGTTTTTGTATTGTGTAATGTCTTTTCGCAGATATCATGAATATTAACACCGCATGATGTATGTGTAAGGCTCTGCCATTTGTAACACACGTCATCCTGTACATTGTTGAACACATCATGTTGACATGCACAGCTCCTGAAGTGCAGCATGCCAGTTTGACATTGGCCCGATCTTGACCTTCATCCAAACCGGTATCTATTTTTTTTTTACTCTAGTTAAACATAAGTGTGTGTTACTGAGCATAAGACTTTATGCGAGGCTCCAGGGTACATCCACATGAGGGGACAATGCTCAATGCACTGTAACTTTTCTGTGTACTTTAGCAGGGGAAAATGATAAGGTCACTTAGGAATCTGCATTTTATTAAGCCTCTTGGCATCGCCCTTCATTGGAGCTTCATTGGTGTTGAGAAAATTTACTTTTAAAAGTAAATATAATATAACCGGGACTACTTTCTGAAAAAAACTTCCAGCGGCCTGAACTCTGCCCAGGGAGATGATCACAGAGTGGGTCAGTGTGTATGCACTATAGTGCTGGTAAGGATTGCATACAACTTCATGTCTTAAATGGGCGAACTAACCCTTTAACTACTATGTACTTAAATAAAAAAATAAGTACAATATAAAACACTTTTGAGGTGGGATACGATTAAGGGTGGGTTCAAGTGTAAGGTATGGGTCACTAGTGTAATTATAAATGTATGTGCAAAAATTAATTACAGATGTAATTACATCCATTTTTTAAAAATATAAGTACAATGTAAAAAAAAGTAATCTGATTACATTCTTGCATTACTTTTAATGTGTTTTAATGTGTAAATTTCAGCATAATCATCTGTTGCCGAGAGGTGAGAAGTAAATATATATCTATCACAAATGTAAAAAGCTTAAAAGAGCTCTTGTTGGTGTTAGCTTTGGCACAAATACCAAGCATCAATGTTTGCAAGTAGCATATTGTGCCTTTCAGCATACCTTTGAGAAAAAGAGGTGAGCTCAATTGCTTTGTATGTAGTGTACTTCAAATAAAAAGTCTTTAAAAATCCTTTGAAGGCTGTACTTGTACATAATATACATTTATTGAAATAAAACGCCACTTATGTGTACTTAGACACTTCCATTACTGTTTTTGGTAATGCTTTATTTTAAGGTGTTACACATGATGTACTTACTATTATAATAACAATAAATGATGCATTAATACATACAAGTATCCCTAACTTTAACCATATAGTATGTAGGGTAATTATAATTATTTAATATTACTCAGTACTCAATCTTATAGCAAGGGTAGTTAAGCTGCCTGATCAACAATATTTACATCTTTTCCCATCACAGTAATCAAATCCCGGCAATGCTGCTGCATCTCTGCTGCTTTATCTGCACTTAGTATTATTTAGGGAGCATTTTTGTTGCTCCTGGACTCTCTCATAAGCTCCATACTTCCCTAGTGGAGAATTTGCAGTTTACACTAGGGGGAGCTATTTAGTTTAGTACAGAGAAATGCTAAGACTGAAGGATTAGCAACAATTTACCTCAATTTAATTGGAGGTCATAGGTTTGTGATTCATTTCTGAAGCTCTGATCAGGATTTAGCATGCTAAATAACTTCGTTATAAACATATATGGAGGACATTTGCAATTTTGCAACATAATTATGCATTGATATTGTCAAGCCTTATTGTTTTAAATGCTGAAGCGATCCATTAAAAAAAATTGCTTCTTGCTACAAGCCAGTGCTTTTCTGGAGGTATTTTTTTATAACAGGTATGCTGATTGACATTTCACATGAACTGCATTACAAAGGCCTTTGTTCTACAAATGATCAACTTAATTTGAGACCAAGTATGCTCGGGTAACAGCGAAAGGTGTTAGAGGAGCAATCCTGCGGCTTCACATATCCATTTCACATCTAAGATGTCAAAGCTAAGGTGTTGCATTGCATTCATCGAGCAAGCTAAAGAACTTCTACAAACCTTGGAAACACAAAACTGCTGGATAAACCCTCAAAGGTCCTTGAGCTGGAGTATGTGTTATGTTCATGGTTATGCTTTTGAGGCCTTTTTTGGGGCAAGAGGTCCGACAGCTCCTTCCATGTGATCAGAGCTGGCTTTAAAGCAATGCAAAATTACAGGCATTGTTTCAGCTTCCATGAAAGATTTGCATTCAGATAGAGCATGCATGGAAAAGCTAAGCAGATAAACTGGATTCGGATTTGCTCAGTGCTTGATCCCGCTCACAGGACTCACGGCGAACTTGTAAATGCCCGGCTAATGCAGCATCATTATGAAGGAGCAGACACTTGTGCAGTAGCTCAGACAAAGAGCTCTTTTCTTGAGTAATTGGTGATTACTTGAGGAACAGGCGTGTCTATGTGCATGTGCGCGGAGGGCTGCTGGGATCAGGGGGTGTTTTGTGGTCTGCTGACAGCATGTGGTTGTCATTTGTAAGGGGAAGGTGTGCTTCAGGTGCGACTGAGAGCCCCGGTTGTTCTCCTGTGAACAACTAGTCACCCAACACCAGCAGAGTTTACTTAACACCCACAAGAAAGAAAAATGAGATCGCCGCAAAATCTCAGTTGTTTCTCATGGAAAGAGATTAAGTGGAGATTAATTTTGATAGTCCACTAACTATAAGCAGTGCTGGGTAGTTTGGATTAAGTCATCCAATTCCAATTTAAGGTGCCCTTGTGACAGTATAATTATAAATTTAAATACTGAGTGATATTAATTAACTACATGTACTTGCAATATGGTTAGTGTTTGGTTTAGGGTTACTTATTACATGTAATTATGCATAATTAATTGTAATTATAATAATGAATTCAAATTGTAACAAGGGCACCTTAAAATTAAGTTTTACCCCAAAATGAAGTACTTGTGTACATTCTAAAATACTCATAATCAGACTGCAGTGGCTTTATTATTGATTACAGATTGACACAATAGCAGTAAACTAGCTGTTGTCTTTAGAATCTTTTGGAAAATAAGAGTCATGTTCACACCTATTCACAATCTAAGTTGTACTGTTATTAATGTATTTACGTGTCATTATTTACATGGAAAGACGGTGAATTAAACAAAAAGGGCTGTTGGTGAAGCTGTGGTTGTTGTAATTTAAATGAAAACAAACTCTAAACAACTCCAACCAACATCTGACAGACTAGTCTGTTGGCGTTTGTCTGTGCCGTGTGAATTGGCCATAATACTTTATTTTGATGTTCATCCAAAAGTTATTCTACCAACTATAAATAGCTTTGCAAGTGTGTCAACTTATCCTACTAACTCTAAAAGTCTACTCATACTCTAATGAGAGTTAGCTGACATGAATGTCTAAAGTAGACAGTGGAAGGTTCCAGTATTCTTATTTGTTTCCTCTAGACTAAAACTTCAATGAAACTGAAACAAAGATTTTCTTGAATGCTCTTGAACTATGAAAGAGCAACATCTGATCATCAATATTTATCTCTTAGCGTACATGCATGTCCTGATTTTGCTGAATTCAATGTGTTCCTAGGTCAACATATTTTGTAGACTCTGGAACAACATTTTAACATTTCAAAATTTAGTCTCTAAACCTGAACCTAACCTTTTCCATGAATAATGCCTAAAATCAAATATAGATGAATGATACTGATGCACAAGCAACAAACACTGATACTAAATCAAAACTTCACAAACACTATAAACTGGTTCTTCAGATCTGATTGGCTTATCACAATGTTGCTCCAGGGTCAACAAAGATGTTGATCCAGGAACATGTCGAACTCAGCAAAATCAGGATCTGCAAGTGTAGATACAGTATATAGCACTGTGAGAAATCTGCTGTACCCAAACACAACATGCGCATGCAGATGACCTTGCATCGGATGCCTGTGATTATTGCTTTCACCTGAACTCTTTGGCTTTTCCTCCTCAAACATCCAGATTAGCATAAATGAGTTCAGCTGTCTGATCTTTCTTGGCCTCGTGCACACTTTTAGGGTTGTCCATTTATCTGTTTCAGTGGCTGGTCAGGTTAATTAGTATGTAAAGCGGCTGATGGAATTCAAAAGCAGAGCCACTAAAATGACAAACATCAAAGGTCTTGCACCTGCACCAATGACAATGGCCTTAAGTACGACCCTGTCCTTGGGCAGAATGGCTGATCTATCACCTTTAAAGTCACCTTCTGAATTTCTTTGCTGGGTCACTGCATCTTGCATCTCTGATTTGCCGAGGCTTGGGCAAGAGCCAATTTCTGATGCATTCCAGTAATTCATCCACCCCGAGCCCCCCGAAATGTGTTTCCTCTTCTTCCTCGTCATCATCTTCTTTTTTCTTTCTTTCTTTGTTTCGGTGAGCAGACTGAGGGATCGTGATTTAATTGCACGTCTTGCTGTTTTTCAGGCTGAATGGGTAGAAGGCCAATAAGCAACGGCTTGAGCTCCCTCTGCGAGAGGTGGAGACCTCCGGCATGGAGCCAAGATTGAGTTCTTATATTGTTTCCTTGGAAACTGAGTTTTTGATGAAGCCCTCACGATTATCTCAGGACAAGACTGTTCACAAGAATACAATACACGGTAAGTCTGATATCAGTTTGGGGTGTTTTTTTTCCCCCAAAAGCACTGTCATAAGTTTTGCCTTTAGCAAAATAGTTCAATGTTTTGGTGAAATCACAATTTCAGTAAACATTCACAAGCAAAATTGAGACTGACATTCCCCACATAGCAAAACATATTTTCAAAATACCCAAATATATTTATGTAAATATATGTACATACTAATTATGCACATACAGTATATATATAGGATATATATAAAACATAAAAAACACGATAACATAATAAAAAATATATATTCTTGAAAAAAAAAGAGTTGTCTCTTTTTGCTAATATACTCTTTGTATATTTTCTGTGCAATTTATTTCAATCCAAGAAATTACATTAATGCATTTAAAAAAAAAAAAAGTTATCTATAACATGCATTACTATAAGAAATCTGAATCAATTTCAATTATAACAAAAACCTTTAAAATAATACAAATTAATAATACAAAAAAAAACATAAATATCATCAAAAATATATTTCATTGAGCAACACTGTTTGAAAGATATATTTAACATTTTGGCATTTTTGCTAAATGTATCAGATTGATTATTGTACGTAGTTAAAACTAGAATTTGCCTTTTGTTGGCTTTGTAATAACAATGTGATATTTTAACATTAATAAGGTTTTCTTTCTTTTTTGCAATCATTCTTTTATTTTTTCCATTATTCTATATTTATATATGAATTAAAAAAGAAACAGAAACAGAAAAAAAGATTACTGAATTATTTATATTAGATCTTTTTGCAGGTTAGTTATAACCATTCTTTGTGTGTGTACTTTATTCAAGGAACAGATTTATCTTCAGGGCATGGCTGGAAAGAAAGCATAGAGATCTCAAGATTTCAGATTACATTTTAATCTGACCTCAAAGCAGATTTCTGCATCATGAAACATCAGTGAGATCAAACATCAGAAATGCTGATACAACTTCTGACACAATTGGCCATTTGAAGAAATTCCAAAAATCAAGACAATTATTCAGACTAACTGTAGAGGTGTTTAACAGTTTAAGCTGATTCTCCAGATTTTTTAATAGAAATCACTCTCTTTGCTCACTGGCCAAAATACTGTAAATATAAACATGTAAAACTTGGCTGCTGTGTGATGTGTGGAATGTTCACCGGTTAAGGTTTGGGTTAGTTAGACAGGCCTTAAGACAATATATCAATAACATATTTCACGGGAGTTTATGCTGTCATGAAACCTGGCACTGCTTACACTTATTGACAAGTATTTCTTTATGTAATGCCGTGAATCTGGACTGACATGCTGAAGGTGGATAAGACGTATAATAAGTATATTATAATATAATATATTGTGTAATATTAAAACTTTGACATACAGTAATTAAATAAAATGATTTCCAAATGTCCAGGTAGTTATTTTTTATTGTAACAGCTGAAACTATTCATACTTTATTTTCTGTTAGTGAGAATAACGAAGAGATAGCATGTTATTTTATTTAATTTGGTAACACTAGTTGAGGGACTAATTCTCACTATTAAAGTTGCTTGTTGGCATGCATATTGCTAGCATATTGTCTGTTTAATTGATCAAAATATGGGTGAATTTCTTTGTTCTGCCGAACACAAAGGAAGATATTTTGAACCAGTCACAAATTACTTCCATTTTCTATTTCTATTTCTAATTTTTTTTTGCTTCTATTGAAGTCAGTGGCTACCAAATCAGCCCTTTTTACAAAAAAATCTTTCTGTGTGTTCGGCAGAACAAAAAAATTCACTCAGGTTTGGAAGTACTTGAGGGTGAGTAAATGATGATTTTTGATTTTTGAACAATTGAACAATAATATATATGTAATTATAGTCAGGGTATAATAGTATTGAAATATGGTCTAGTAATGTTCTTCTCAGATTCACTGAGTGCACTCATAATGTAAAATGGATAGTTACTGCACTTTGAATATTATTTATTTTCACTACCTTTCCCTCTTTTGTCTAAAGCATCAAACGTATAAATCCAGCATTGTAATTTAAGTAAACACAGAATAAATTACCTTTGTGGCTATAATTCAATATCCGCCACTAAAGCGCTACACTATTATGTTCTCATTGAGGCCAGCAGATAAATCTGCACTGCCGGCACCGATTCACTACGCCACATTAAATTCTTTCAAATCAATTAAACTTAGCAGCTCAGTTTACAAGTGACCACTCTTAATGTCCCTCCTACACTCCTACGGGTGCACGAGAAATTTATTGCACCTTCACTAAGGGGGGAATTCTCCGGGGTGCTTAAGTCAAAAAAAGCGCGTAGCTGCGCGTAGCCTGCGTGCATTCTCCCATAGTCTCAAATCAGTCACTTGCGCGCCAAAAGCCCAGTTGCGCGTTCTAGGCGGAGCAACCCTGAA